>JAXDDX010000203.1:77500-115000 GCA_034670405.1 Hoplostethus atlanticus
TCCTACTCAAATAGAAGTACTTTTACTTTGCTCAGATTATACTTGAAATAATAATATGAAATGTCCATATAAATACTACTCTCTACTCTCTATTGTCAATTACAGTTTTTCTCAGTCGCTTTAGTACATTTCTTGAATCATCCTTAAGATTTGCAAAACAGTAAGCTCATTTCTCGAAACAATTGGTACAAACAGCACCACACACTGATTACCTGCAAAAGCCCGTAACTTGCTCAAAGTCCTTAGTTCATCTCTCAAAAGTAAATCTTTACGTCAATGAACATGTCAGTGCCATCAGAATGACAAGTCCTTGTGTCATTGAGTACAAACAAGATAGTCAACATGCTTAGCCATGTTGTCAATAGAACAGTTACTCTGATGGAAACTATGGTGAAGGGTTTGATGACAATGATTGAAAATGCACAAGGCTGCACTTTTTCTGTATGGCATTTCAATTTCAAAAGACATATACAACCAATAATTGTTCAAATTGTCAGTCATAATTGTCATTTGCCTAAATGTGCTAAAACATTTGCAAATGGTAACAAAGAGAAATGCTCTTTCTGTTGTGCACAGGTAACAAACAATATTTCACATATTAGTTTGATGACTTCAACTGTCATTGGAGAATTGAGCCAAAGCAACTGAGAAAAACTGTAGTGAAAGTCAAGATTCATCAATTCAGGACACATTTACAAAAAAAAGTCTAATAGAAATGGTTGACATGCTTGATATGCTTGACAGATTATGACAACTGGTTCAACCATTTTGCATGTAATGACTTATGCAATGAACTAGTGCCTAGATGTTCTGGGGGGTGAGACGATTCAACAGAGAACCAATATAATACATTTTGATCAACATGACATAAACTATTGATAATGTAGGAAACAGCAGACAGTTGGACATAATCATTTGCATGAATGTGCTAAAGCATTTGCAATTTGTTCAAAAGAATGAGAAGCTGCTTTTATGATGTGCACAAGTGACTAGATGATGTGGAGGTTGAACAAGTAGTTTTGAGAATTTCAATTCTGATCTGAGAAAGCGACCAAAGCGACTGAGAAAAAATGTAATATAACTCAGTAGTGATTCAACCCAGTTCATGAAAGCTTTTTCTGTTTGAGACACCCGGTGTTGTGTAGGTTAAAAATGTTTAAAACTATCAAATTGGTGCAACTATTCATTTTATTTCCTACTGACTGAAATAGCTGATTGGTTTATATATAATGTATATGTATATTATATGTATTACAGTGTTCATGATTTAGCACTACTGCACAAAGCACCCATTTTCACTACAATCTAAGGCTTGTTAGAAGTAAACTTAATTTACAGAAATACTGAATGTTATGCCTTGTGGTTAGTGACAACTGCATCCTCATTTTTCACCGTGAAAGCCCTCAGACAGCCGATGACTAATGAAAGATGAAGTATGAAAGTGGTTTTGTTTTTTTTAATCGTTTCTTAATTATTTTCCTTCTGACATCCATCTAATGACTGGAGCATAAAAGTATGGATCATTCTTGATATGTCTAACAAACCCTAACCCTGACTGGGGTACACAAAACTTTGACATGATCATGAACACACTACAGCCTAAACAAACACAAAAAGAGCCACACACACTTCTACTGCAGAATTAGTGCGTTTACAGTCCAGAATGAGAATGGTATCTAGATTGAAAGTCCACTAATCGATCAAGGTGATCAGGCAGCCGTTTAAATCGCTTCTTAAAATTCACCTTTACAGACTTTTAACGTAATGATCTTTTATTAATTGTTTCTGACCTTACTTTTTATGTTTGACTGTTTGATTTTTTGCTTTGCTTGCATCCTGTTTGCTTTTGATTTTTTTTTCTTTTGTTGTTATTCACCCTTCTGTTGCTTAGTAACTGTGTTTTGTGAAAAAGGGCTATAATAATAATAATTCTCTTGAATTAGTCACTAGTCACTTTTTACTGGCCGGGATGGGAGGGGTGGGAAAAAGCAAGGGTTTCTGTCCTCCACACAGCGAAGTGATGAGATGGTCTGTCTGATGAGTTTCTCCTGCTCTGACTTCTTTCCAATAGGGATGAAATTATTTGCAGTTTATTCAAAAGGCAAACGAAAACAACAGTATTACTGCTGGCACCAGCTGGACCAGCTGTGCAGGCTAATCGGCATAGACGATAATGAAAATTGAAATTGTCAAAGCCATGTATCTGAGGCCAATGAGCCCTGTTGTCGGGCCCCGCTGCAATCTAGCAAGAAGAGGCAAATCGTGAAGGCTGAGCAGCATGGAGTAGTCATCCCTGACATATGCAACCCTGCAAGATTGCAAGATTGCAATGTGGCTTCACCATTACCAGGAAGCTGTCTTTGATGAAACCACTTCTCTGAGTCCAGTGCCTGAGCTGAAGGCCGGACTTTTTGACACTTCTATTATTGGCCACTGAACAGCTTCACTGCTGACAGGCACATGAGCAGTAGTTAGTGAGGGAGGACGAAGCATTTCTCATTAAATCTTCCCATGGCTGTATTGACCAATAAGGTGGAGCCCATTATCCTTCCAAGCCTCCAGGATGGGCACCGATCCATTTAATGTTATGATTTGGCCTGTTTTGAAGAGTAGAGTGTAAAATCAGCTATGGTCATAACTTGATCCAATCATCCAAAAGGAAGTTGGTGTTTACTGATGTTTCCTGTTTTCTAACTACAGAAAGTCTATATGCACTATATGCATTACACACAATAACAAATAAAACATACCCTCTTCCTCTTGTTATTTTCCTTTCTCCATCTAAACAGTAGATTAAGTCTACTTTCTTTTAAGTGACAGACTTGTATCATCTAAGCGATTTTCCAATGGTATGGAAACACAAACACATACAGACACAAACACATGCACACATATACACAGGCACACATATAGACACAGGCACACATGCAGACTAACAAACAAGTGGACAATAGGGGAATACATATTCCATTAATTTCCCTCCCTTTCCCACAGACTGAAATTGCAGCCGTTCCCTCCTCCCCGCTGGGCGCCTATTCACCTGGTAGAAGTAGTTCAGAGTTGCAGGGGTGTTTGGTGTGAATGGACCGCATGTAGCGTTGTACAACAGGGGTAGTTGTGGGGCTGCTGTTCTGGGGGGCAGTGGATAACATTTTGTCCTTCATTCAGATCTCCAAATATGGTCACTCGCCAAGGCAAGACTTTTTACCCAAGTACAGCATTTGTGGAAAGAAAGGCCTTGTGAGATTTTTAAATTTGGGATTATCATTGTAACCTAATGGCTGGTGGTTAAAGAGGCCGTCCTGTAGCTGCTCACTGTGTCAATGTGTGTGTGTCCATCAAGGTGAGCAACACTGAACATGCACCTTTTGCTCTTCTGGCTGACGCTGTACTGAGACCCGCCTGGGGACATGAGTACATATGTGTACATAAGAAGTTCATCTCAGAGGGACTTCCTGATTAACCTGTCTGTAATGATAAAAACTATCATGCATCTATCAAATAATATCATACTGTAGCACGATCTCGCTTCTCCGGGGTCACATGGTGAAGAGAGTTCACAGTTTATTTCTCAACACAATGTAATAACAAGTAAATAACATCAGTCGGGTCTTTCCACATCAGCTTTTCAGCTTAGTTTCTCTGTTGGCGCGCCAGCTGCCAGGCGGGTTCCCACTCACTGGAAAAGACAAACACAATGGTTAAACCAGTTCCAGGCTGCAGTTGTCCACTTAGCCTTAATTGGCCTCAGCCGGTGTCGGATGCAGGGATAACCAGCCGACCAGCCTGATTCTCTCCCGCATCCAGCCAATGCCTCAACCACACACACCATACCAAACCAACCTTTTTTGACTACTACTACTACTACTACTACTACTACTACTACTACTACTACTACCTGGGTTTGATCCCTGGCCCTTTCTATGTGGCGTTTGCATGTTCTTCATGGGTTTCCTCCAGTTGCTCTGGTGTCCTGCTATGTTCCAAAGACATGTAAGATAAGGTGAGTGTGTCTGTGTTAGCCCTGCCATGGACCGGCGACCTGTTTAGGGTGTCTCCCTGCCTTCTGCCCCAATGCATGTTGGGATAGCCTCCAGCCACCTGCAGCCCTGAAAAGGCTTAAGCGGGTGGATCAGAGGAATGAATGGATGAGCATACTACACAATAATAGCGATGTCTCTTAAATTAACCGGTGCCACGTGGCACTGTTTCTGGGCAGCTCGGCTGGTCAAGCGCAAGCAGCTGTGCATTTACCCAGTGAGCAAACTTAGGAGGGGCAGAGGGTTGTGGAGGGGTGTTGTTTGGTGGGAGCTCTATATTTCGGGGCAATTTTGAAACACTACAACAAAGTAAGGAAAGTGTTTGATGGATGGAGGCATTTGGAGTGGGCTTGTTGGCTTGTTGTGAAGAAAGCAACATTGGAACATTGCATGGTGTGTGTACACATGTATGTATTAACATTAGGCATACAATCGGTCATATTTCATACGGCGGCTGTGTATTCTAGAAAGGGAATGAGAGAAAAAGACTGATGTTCATGGTATGTCAATTTCATTTCATTGCAAATAATGTGAAGAGAACTGGCTTCACTATAATTTCTTTACTCACTGTATCTCCTTCGTAGATTATACACACCCAAACGCAGACACATACATCCACACGCTGATTCCTCCAAGCTGCTGCCTATTACAGTTGACTTGTATTTGCCTGTATCCTGATTCTCATTCATGGCCAGTCAGTACGCCATCTGATATTGGTTCACCTCGTTGACTCCACGGGACACAAGCTAAATAAAGGAAAGGTTAATGCACTCTACTCGTTTAAAGTCTGCATCAGCCCCACCGTGATAGCATATCTGTTTCCAAAACGGGTACTATCGTTGGCTGCTGGGAGTCACGTGGGGTTGTGTGGACGTGTGTGTGTTTGCGAGTGTGTGTGTGTGCACGTATGTGTGTGTGTGTGTGTGTGTGTGTGTTACTATGTTTGTGTGGGACTCACTGATAAGGCAGCAGGAGATTTAAACGTGGACATGTCACACACACACACACACATGCACACAACACACACACACATTGTGCTAATCCAAGAGAAGAGAATGTCTGGAAACACTGCAGCGGTGAATACAGTGACTGTGGTACAATGTGTCTGCTCCAACCAGATAGACCACAGGGCAAAGTGTGTGTAACACCCCAGCCCAAGATAAAGGCTTGCATAAAGAGTCATGGCCCCAGAGCTACCATACTATCCAGCATGTACAGAAGCTCTACACATGCTTCATTCCCATCAGGACAGGATAATATAAATGAGTTTGTTATGACCATGAACAGAATTTGATCTACAATACATTATAGATATGATACAGTATGCATGGGTTTGGGTTTCACCACCGCAAAAAATTCCTTTCAATGCATAGTTGGCTAATTGTCAAATGAGCATGGCAGTTAAAGCACAGGACATGTCCCGATCTGCACGTGAAGCAATCTGTCCCAACATGGTGACGGAGAAATTCCAGTTCCATTTGAATGGTTCTTCGAGGTAAAGCGTGTAGGGCGATGCACCGTAGCTAGCCCTGTTTCAAGCTGTTGAGTCATCTCAAAGTCGGGGGTCTCAGAGACTGAGAGGGTGAGTAAAAGTTCCAGACGATATCAAGGTAACACAAAGCCAAACTGTTCTGACTCTTATCTCCCTCCGGGGCTGTGTAATTCTGGCTTAGGCACTGAGCCAGAGGAGTAGGGGACAAGGGAAGCCAGGGTTAGCCACCGGTCAATGTGCTGATGATGCGACAGAACAACTCTTATCTATATGATAATATGATCAAAGTCACTCTTTACATAAGCTGCAGGGTTTAATGGGGTTTGTGGATGAATGAATCAACTAATCAGAGTAATGTCACAGCATATAATATAATAATAACAGTACAATTTTAGGTAGTAATGTTTTCATGTTCATGTTTTTGCTCCTTCTCTCTGTACTCTTCTGTTCATTATGCCATGCTTGCTATGTTCTTTGCCTGAAATAGCCAGGTTGTCATTTGGTGAGTCTAATAATTGCTCCTCAGCCTCTGAGATAAACTAACTCAATATTTTTGGACATACACAGCTTCAAACAGGCTTCGTAACATGCGATATGAATATGAAAGCAGTCAAAATAAAATGACTCAGTGTTGCTGTTCTGGGATCAGCTCTTCATTAAGCTGGTGAATGATTCAGTTGTTTACAACATCAACCACGATCATGCATGGAAATACATTAGAGTAATACATAGAGCACTGGTACACACACACACCCTCTTAATCCCATGTCACAATGTATTGTGACATGGGATTGTGACAATACATGTCACAATGTATTGTGACATGGGATTAAGAGGGTGTGTCACAGACCAAGTGCAAGGCCAATTCACCCAAATGCATCATCTTGTTAAATAGACTCATGCCAGATATCTAAATTATGGTTGTAATAGGCGAGCGACAAGATCCAATTTGCTGTATCATGACAGGGGGACAATAACAAGTTGAGTAGTTGTATGGAAAAGCACAACCAGATTATTGCAAGGTAATATCGGTGGTTTATGAAGCTATCTAAAAAGCAGAATCTCATTTGAAGCTAGATGAGATGCCTGCTGGTGCGTGACCACTTCATCTCCATTGATTACTGAACACTCATACACACGCACACACACACACACACGCACACACACACACACACACACACACGTTTGAATACAATACTGGTTATCCAGCTGGATGTCATTACATATTGTGGGAGGGTGAGACCTGACTTGTTGAGAGATGTATGTATTCATCTGTTATGCGATGCACGTGTGTGTGTGTGTGTGTGTGTGTGTGTGTGTGTGTGTGTCTGTGAGGAGTTGAGCATACAGATCCACCAGACCGTCCAAGTATTTTTCCACAGCCATGAATACAGAATCGCCTCCCTCCCTCGACCGAACACAACAGAGGGATTGTTATTGGCCCTTTCTTCTATCCTTCTTCCTTCTCCTTTGTTGTCCTGCTCTATCTCCCCCTTCATCTATCAGGCACATTTCTCGGCAGACGGCCCCTGCTGTTTACTTTTAATTTCTCTCTGTGAATCCTAATTGCACGCTGTGTCTTTCCTGGGTCAGTTGTAATCTGTGTTATGATAAGTGCATCAGTCTCTGCAGCCACCCACTCCAAATTGCCTGGAGTGTTTTTGTCAAGGGCTCTGCCACTGTCAGTGGGTGGTCTCCATTTTGCTGACTTTGCTATTTGAAAATAAAATGTATAGCTGTTGTATTTTGCTTTCCCCCAATGAACAGAATTGATTTGAAGTCATTTGTGCAGTTGTCTTTGGCTTGGGGAGTGGATGCATCTTTTGTTCTTTGATATTTTTTTTACCATTTCTCTCCGTTTTTTTTCCTCATCCTCTCTTCAGTGTTGGCTCTCCAGTCAAATCCCCAGTCCTTTCTCTCTCTCATCTCTGTCTCTCCTCGTACAAGCCCATAAAGGCCAGCCCCAGCCCTCAGGGCACAACTGTCCCTTCATTCCCTCCCTTCCTCCCTTCATATCCTCCCAGCTGTTCCTTACACCTCTGTATTAGCCCTCCTTTCCACACTCATTCTTCATTCTTGCACCTCTACACTCTAGCTATTGCTTTCCCCACACCTCAGAGTGTCACTATGCCACTCCTGGTTTCCTCTTCATGTCACCTAGCCCCCCCCCCCCCCCCCCCCCACACACACACACACACACACACACTCCCACCCCTCTTCAGCCCCCAACCCACAACCCGAGGAGGAAGTCCAAGACGTGTTTATCTGATCATCAGATATTTCCCCATCATTTCACCAGCTTGCTACATCAAATATCCTAGGTGGATTTCTTTCCTTCCCAAGCTAGGTGCTACAGCAGTTGATGCATTTGCTTTTAAATCTGCCCTGTAAAAGGAGACCCTTCTGTTCTGAGTAGTAGGAGGTGATCAAAAGCTTACACCATTAAATCTAATCTTATCTCTCAGCTGCTCGAGAAAATCTGCCACTGTAATAGAAAAACAGCCCTGATTTGTTAAACTCAAGATGAACACTGCATGTTAAATACAGAATCTTAAACACTGAGTTTCATCACAGAAGTGGTACCATCAGTCTTTGACCATCCATTTTACTAGGCAACAACCATAACTCCTACATAATAAAATGACCAATCTTAAGATGTGAAATTAGCTGAAAGTCTGGGAATGAGTGAGCCACATAAAACATTTTGACAGTGTCCTTATAGTGAAATCCACCAGTTTCCCTTGCAGTTTCACTTGTTTCAGGAATGTCTGACTGTCAATACCTTGAAACAAGGCCGACTGAGGCAGATCACTCCACTGGATCGAGTGCACTTACGTCACCCAAATAGCAGATTTGTTTTACACCCATTTGTTTTGAATTTCACCCCAGTGGCATCCAGGATGTAGATACAGTATGTGCACTACCACACCGGTGACCTCTGACCCCTCCAGTAAGACTATCTGATCTGTCTGGGTTCATGTCCTGACATGTTAATGGAGTATCCTGCATTAGAAACTCAAGAATGATAGGACAGAGAGAAGAGTGAATAGAAAATAAACAAACAAAAAGAGATCTGTTGATATTTTTATTCATTTGGTACCTCAGTATCACAGCAGCTATTCTTCCTGGGGTCCGTGGCCAGCTTTACATTGTGACAATGCCAGGAAAAAAAACCCACACAATTAATAAATATGAATACAATAAAATGACAAACACAAACATAAATAATAAATGACACACAGCCACATAACAATACTTAATCAGATAAGCAACACAACATTAGCACGCCCACACGCAAGAGCTCCCAAGCAAGCTCCCAGTTAATTAAAGTCATCCAGAAAACCGTCTGATCGAATCCAAGACATTTATAAATAATATCAGTAGTCATGAAGTGAGAAAAATAATAACAGCAACACGCTCTCTTCCTTTTCTGTCCCTGCACTTTTAATTCAATTTGGTCCACAACTGAAGGAGTTCAACAGGGTAGTGACGACAACGAATGCCATTAAAGCAGTAAACACATTCCAGGCTCTCCACCGCACAAAGCGATGTGCCTCGTCACAAACAAAACCACCTCAGCACCCTTCACTTATCTTTTCCATCAGCTATCTACATCTCATTACCAAATTGATCCTCCGTGTCCTTGAAGCAGAGAGGAAGTCGCTCTATCATTGGAGGCAGTTTATGTGCGAAGAAGCCTGAGGGGGGAGGGGGGTTGGAGGTGTTTGCGGTCAGTTGAAAGAATATGTACGCAGCCTCCCTCCCTCCTTCTCCCTGGCCTTTAATTCATGGAGCCACGGTATGGTGCATGTGATGGGAGGAAAGGGGGGAGCGACGAAAGGGAGAGAGATGGAGGCCTGCATGGAGAGAATTAGCCTTAAAGAGCCCTCATGTGACAACCCATTCACAAAACCATACAGTAATGAGGGATTTATTCTTGGAATTGTGCAGCTGACTCGCATTCACCCTTCGTGTGTGTGTGTGTGTGTGTCTGTCTATGGTCATGGTGTCTATGGTGTATGAGTGAAATGTTAGCCATTCACTTGTGTTTACTCTCCCTGGAGGTTCAAACTGAAGCATAGTACCATTGTTTGTGCTCTGCACTTCAAGAACTTTATTCAAGAACTTTATTCAAGAACTTTGGCTGCAAGGAGAGGATAAAAAGCTGAACCAGTCATAACAGCCAAATCTAACTGGACGTAGATGACAAGGCTCACTAGTAACATCTATCTATGGAAAGATTATGAAAGAGCTAGGCATATACAACATTCAGTATACCTATACACTCAGCACACAACAACAGAACACAACACTACATGATAAGCTGCCCACATAGGAAGTGACATGTTTTCCTATTTTGTTTGAAAGTGAACAGATCCACAACCAGCCATGTGACACAGTTGCCGGCTCACAGCGGGTCATATTAGGATGACTTTGTGCATTTCAGCCCAGTTTTGTTTCTTTTTTTTTTTGCAGATGGCGAATGGATGTATTGATGGTGCCCTGGTGGGCTGCCATTGGATGAATTATGTAACAGGCTTGCTGGGTTATGACGGTGACCGGGCGGCTGGGGGGAAACATACTTATGCTGCTGTTGTGACTCGTGACAACTGATAACATAACCTCAGTATGTACATGTGTGTATGTGTATGCATGTGTGCTGAGCCTCACTGCAAACTTGTACGCTGCTTAATGGGTAACCAAGGCTGACAGACTGTTAAAGAGTAAAGAAAAAGTAAGGAATTTGTCCTTACCTAATGACACCATAAAATGTTGCTGTGAAATTTGTCATTTATGAAATTTAGGTAATGAGATTTTATGCCAGAGTGGTCATTTTATGAATCAACCACAGAATAACTGCGGTATTTAGTCATTTGGGGCTTACTGTGGTAAAAAGATACAATTTATTTTTAAGATGAAGAAGTGTACAGGATGAAGAATATCGGTAATTTAAGTCCCTTTAATTTGTCAAAACTTCTCAGTATAAAAAACGAGTATGATAGTCCAGGACACTCAGTGAGGCACGCTGGCTATCTGCTGCTGTTTGAGCTACAGTGCAGTTTAGCCATTTATTTCTATTGCTAACTGCTGCTGATGTTATGTTATGTTATGTTATGTTATGTTATGTTATGTTATGTTATGTTATGTTATGTTATATTGAAAAAAACACATCTAAATACAGTCAGTCAGTCTAAAGCCATTAGTTGGTCCCATTATGTTTTGTCAAGTTTGTCAAGTTTTAGTGTACAGTAACTGACTGCTCGTCGCTGCTAACTAATGCTAACATGCTAACAGAGTTAGCTGACTACAGTCTACCTGTTCCCCTCTGATCCATGTCTATATCCCCGCTAAGGTAATTAACCTCTTAAGCCTGAGGTCAATCCAGGGGACAGATTGGGTCAGTCTATCAAGGATATCAACTCAAGTAAAGTTATCAAGCCAGTAAACTACGGCTGCTACAGTACCTGACTGAATGGCGGCTCAACTGATTACCATTGTTTTGGTAATACAGGACAAAAGAAAACAAAATGTAATATCGGACCATCACTTACCACATTCTTATAGTCTGAAATTTTAATACAGGATATTTATCTCTTGTATTGTAGTGTTACAATAATTACAGTAACATTGCCGTAATAATTTGTATTAATCATTGTACCATTCTATAAAGTGTTTCTTTCCAAGCACATTGTATATTCCTTTTGGTAAAATAAAACGTCTCAAAAACCCACACAAGTCCATCCTTTAAGTGTTACTATGTTCTAAGGGCTCAAGGAAAAACACAAGTTAAATGATATTCAGTAGTGAGTTTTACTTTCATGCCAGCAATCATTTTGTCAGAAGAGGCATCATATTTTACTAATGGTAGATATCTCATTTTAGAAAGAAACTCTTCATTTTGACAGTACAAAGACACGCTGAACGTCAGGAGATCATCTCTCCTTGTGCGCGCCGATCTTGCAGCCACAGCCTCAACGCTCTACCTTTCTCTCATCTACTTCTCTCTGTGTCTCACCCACAACCTCATTTACTCTTCAAAGGGAAAAGCAGGGCATCTGTCTATTATGAGGAGCCCAGGGCGCTCTGCAGAGTCGCGTTAAGTAATAACAACCAGTGACGTCAAAGGCTCTCCGTCTGAGCTGGAAAGAGGGGAGGAGGGGAGGAAGGATAAAGGGAAAGGGAGGAGGGGAGGGAGAGTGTGAGAGACATGGAGCCGATAGTGAGTGAGAATCCTCTTCTGCTTTTGTGTGTCTGCCTGTCTGTCAGTCATTCCACCTCTATCTGCGTGTCAGCGCTGTATATGCACACTATGTGCAGCCAATGTTTGTTTACACATAAGCCTGAAACACAGCGTGATGATTCCTATTGTCACGGTCTGCACAAAGGCCAACATAGATCACTGCAATTACTTTTTCCTGGAAAGTCAAGGCTGTTTTATTTCTACCGGTTTGGAGAGAAGCGGAAGCAACACAGTCCATTATGCTCCATCTCACGTCCGCACACTCCTAGTCCCTCTGCTGATGAGCACAATGCTGTCGAATATTGTCCTATCACAGGGGCCTGCACGTTGATGTCAGGGGCCAGGAGTGAAGGAGGATGGCCTCTGCTCATCCTCCTTTGGCATGGTGAGATCAATTCTGTTTTGTTATTACAGGAATGATAGGATATGAGCAATACTATGGTTTTTGATTAAAAACTACTTCTGGAACGTGACCTTCAATCAACCTGGAGCAATTGCATTTCAGAATATTTCACATTTTCTTTACTTAGTCAGTTGTAAAAAAGCCCATATGGATAGTGCTGTGCATGCATTCCTTCGGTGTATGCAAGCCTTAAACATAACAGCTCAACTAAGTACCTTGTGAGCCAGACCCTGATAAATCATTGGAAATGGACAACTAGGTAAGTTATTCATTCAGCTTAATTTCTCTCTCTTCCCACACTTTCATTCCTGGAGTCAAAGCACAGACTCCCTTTGAAGACTGATTGGGGATTAGAGGTTTTAAAGGGTTACACTCCTCCACGGGAACAAGCTACAAAAGTGGCAGTGAGCGAAGGATATATTAGAGGATTACACCTTAAGACAATATAGCGGCCTTAATGCCTCACTATCACTGCTGACATTTTAAATGCTCTGTCACGTGAGGGCTGTTTGTTACGATTGCATAGGGCATGCGCACACACACATATACAAGTTATACACCAATAAAAAAGCACAATAATCGATACTGTGTTTAAACTACCATAAAAAGTAGCTACCAACGTGGAACTATATGGCTTTGGTCCTGGTGGACATGTGACGTTAGATTGTTCTGAGCTGTTTGCAGTAACAACAACCCTGGAGGCCTTGCCAGGACTCTGCAGCTCCCAGTGCCAATGGCAGCCAACTCACCCTCCCACCCACTTTCACTCTGAGCTAGATTGTGTGCATCTGAATAAACGGGGCAATGTCAAACCATAGTCTCCCCTCTATTCTGCCTCTGCATGATCCATTGTCTGTCCCATATATTCAGTCCCTACAGCACTTTCCATGGGAGCCCTTTCACACATTTGCAGCTCACACCAAGCACATGACTACGCTTGGCAAACCTAAGCGCCTAAAGAATGTTTAAAAGTCCACAGTAAGTCTACTTCCAGCGGACGGACAGCTTTCCTTTTCCTCCATCACAAGCACAGCTGCTCTGATGACAACAGGAAAGGTTGTTTTTGAGAGAGCACGATCATGAGGTATGCATTATGCCAAAATATCACATGTGCAATGGAAGACACTACTGGTAAAGTAATGGATTTGCAACATACATTATATGGATAGGATAGAATAGAATTTAAAATGAAAACGATTATTATTAATTCATGTTCCAGACATTGTAATGTGACATTTTTCATGTCACCTGATACTTGTTGGCATCAGTCCTGCTTACAACACAGTAGTCAAAGTATCTGATGGGGGTAAACGATATGGAAAACTACTGGCCATGTGAACCTTTCTAGATAACAACCAGGTTCAGCCAACTCCGTTTTTCTATCTGGCATTTTTCTACAGCATCCATTAGAAGAAAAAAATACCTCATACTTTAGGAGACAGTATTACATAGTCGTGGGTTAATAAACAAATAAACAGATAACGCCTTCTTTTTTTTTTCAACAGACAGGAACCGAGTGACTTTTAAAGTGAATGATACCGTGTAGGGCAATAGCTTTGCGTCGGCCAGCTCGCTGAATGTACACAGTATAACATATGTGTTGCCGTGCACTTTAAATTCACCAGCCCCGTGCGTTCAGCCAGGCTATGACGCGCAGAGCCTACATCAGCACCTTAGATACGGGCACACCATTCACCACAGGGCTCCTGCCCCGTTTTAGACCAATCAGCGCCTGTGTTTTGTAGATAGCGTCCAGCACCACCCACACTCTGCTGCCAGCTGTATCGTTCCGCCGTGGGGAATCTCCTCTCCGGCAATATATTAATTCCAAGACAATATTCCTCCTACACTTTACGTGACATGTCAGAGCAAGAATTTTCCATGAATTCTCTATGTCAGGTCAACTATATGGTATATATACACACTTTTAATGATTGCGCAAAGGTCTCTATATAGTGCTCAGTTTTATTCCACTGTCTGCTATAAACATGGCACAGGAATTGAAGTATAAGTGGGTAATGGGTATAGCATTAGATATTACAATTAGCACAGTATGTATATATAGGTGTACTGCGTGATAACGTCTGATAACGATCATTAGACTGCCATTTGCTATATAGAAAGGTTTATTCTTGTCCTGTAAAGCGTAGTCTACAATCCAGCATTCTCGTGTCGCCTAAAGTATGTCGCCAAAAGTATATATTTTAAGACAACCCGTGTGCAAACCGGATAAAACGAATTATTTTTGTCTTTTGCTGTCAGCGCAGACCTAGGTTATCTGTGACGCAAGCGTTCATGTTATGGGCGTCTCTCCATTCCATAGAATCATATGTCATGGATTGACAGCGCGGGTAAGCCAACGAGCGTGTGAGTTGAGCCGTTCGCAGAAGGCGGGACTAATATATTTGACCAATCGCAGCCGCTCGTATTGTTTTGACCTCTCAAACCGCATCACCGCCTACCTCGTGCCCATGGCGGAGGAAAGCTATAAATACAGGCAACATGTTAACAGTAGGGGGACGAAGTTGTAAAACTCCCGAGTAGGAGGGAGCCGCTCTGCAAGCCTGCTGAAAGAGGAAAAACGCAAAATAACCCTAAAAATAGAAACTGAAGCAGACGTAAACGTCAATCCTCCGACACCTACATGTACTGGAATACTTTTTTTGTAATGTTGATAATATATTCTATGTGAAGAAAGTATTTATACGTAACTTTTTTCTATTTGCACTAAGTAACGGTACTTCAAAACTACTGAGCATCTTTATTTTTTACAAAAAGTAAGTATTGTCGACAGACTTGTGTTGGTTACTTGCTGTTGTAAATGTAATAACTGTATTGCTGTCTTTACTTTTGCTCACTGTCGTACTGGGACGGTATTCAGGCTATTTATTAAGCTGATTTGCTGCGTCAGTCCATGAAGTTAGGGTGTGTGGTATGTGTGTGTGTAGCCTGGACTATTATTTTGACAGTTTGCTGTTTCTAAACTGCCTCAACGAAAAATCTCAATGATATTTCCTGAGTGTGTCTGATGTGCTCACTAGTGATGTTATAGTCTAACGTTACTTTATCGTACTACGTGTTTTTTTTTACTCTTATGCTACTGTATTCCCATAGGGACTTCTCAAATGCATAATAGGAGTACTCGAGTTGGTTTTCGTAAGGGTGAAACCAATTTGCAACCGTGGAGCATATGCTATTCTCTTCAGGACCAGTTTCATGGGGGAGGCGATAAAGGGAATAGATTATATTCCTGTGTAGCCTCTTGCCGATAGAGCTAATGAATAAATCAACTTTTACACGCTTGTAAAATTCAAAGCCTCAGCGAAATCGTCTCGCGCTCAGCCTTCATCCCAGCTGCTGTCAGTTTTTTTTTTTTAAATATAGCCTTGTTACTTTGAATACGATTTTACATATTTACATTTTCTATGTTCATTCCGTTGAAAGAGCCAAGCGTTTAAATACCATCGATCTAACATTAGCCAAATAAGCCTGGCTGTAGTGCCAAGCCTTGTTTCGACAGTCTTAATGAAGGAAGCGCTCCGACTAATCGTCGCTGCTACATGCGGATCAAACCAGCCCCAGGGACGAGATAAGCTTTCAAACCCCCCCAACCAGCAACCATTTCCTCGCCAACCATTTTATCTGTTAAATAGTGTTGTGGTTTATTAAATGCAACAACCCCATTGCCAGTTTGCTGTCGGTTTCCTCCTATAGCGAGCCTACCGAGCCAAACAAGCCTGTCCAGCCAAGCTACCCGGTATTATATAACACGGTTCCCGAGACCTGGCGAGGTTAATAAGCTCAGTGGCTAGTTTTGACATTTAGCAAGACAAAATAGATGAACCATTCAGTCTTTTATCAACCGGAACCGAACCACGTACCCAGATAATTTGGCTTTGTATCGATATATCGGCAATAACCCGACACATCCGCCTTTATCTGTCATCGCTGTAAACCCGTTTGCTCCAGGCTTTGCTGCTGCATTAATATTAGCTTGGTCTCGTTTTGTGTACATTTAACTTAAATGATCATTTCTGGCACAATAATGGAGGAGCCACAACATGCATTGGTACTTCAGACAGCAACGAGTTAATGTTTAAATGACACTTAATTGCACTCCCATTACAAAGTCTGCAGCACTGGACTTGAGCAGCCAAAAAGACCAAATGACCTGAACAGATCCGCTGTGAAAATTAAACATGAACTTGTCTTTGCCTATGCATTTTTCCAGCATGAGCTTATTGTTTTGTCTCATATTTGTGAACAAGTGACATACTCATGAGTATATTTTTCTCTCTCCCAATTGTTGCAGGAAAAAAAGGATCACACCCTGTGGAAGGACACCACTTCTACAAAACCAGCACTTTTGTTTTTGAATCTGTTTCAACCAAGTTCTAGTTCCTTTTTGCCTGGTGCCAGCCCAACACCTGATTCTGCCACGAGAGCCTCTGCGTTACCCATCACGGATAAACAAAGCCGACCCAGTGGACACATTCAAGGTCAGACACACCTAATCTCGACACATCTGGTAAACTTCAGCAGTTAGCTATGCAGCTTGAAATCCAAGTAGCTCTCAACTTCATCATCTCCTACCTGTATAACAAGCTGCCAAGGCGGCGGGTCAACATTTTTGGCGAGGAGCTGGAGCGACAGCTGAAGCAAAAATACGAGGGGCATTGGTACCCGGATAAGCCATACAAGGGCTCAGGATTCAGATGCATCCACGTGGGGGAGAAAGTGGACCCTGTGGTGGAGAAGGCAGCCAAAGAGAGTGGGCTGGACATTGAGGATGTCCGCAACAACCTGCCCCAGGACCTCAGCGTGTGGATCGACCCCTTCGAGGTGTCCTACCAGATTGGGGAGAAGGGGCCAGTCAAGGTGTTGTATGTTGATGACAGCAACGACAGTGGAGCTACTAGCGGGGGGCTGGATCTGGACAAGGAGATCAAGAACAGTTTCAATCCCGACGCACAGGTCTTCATGCCCATCAACGAGCCTGTGAACGGCACCTCTCCGGCCTCCAGCTCACCCTCACCTCCCTTCGGCCACTCAGCAGCCGTCAGCCCCACCTTTATGCCCCGCTCCACCCAGCCTTTAACCTTCACAACCGCCACCTTTGCCGCCACCAAGTTCGGCTCCACTAAGATGAAGAGCAGTGGCCGCAACAACAACAACAACAACGGCAGCAGCGCCACTGGGAACAAGGTGGCGCGTACCTCCCCCACCAACCTGGGCCTGAATGTGAACAGCCTCCTGAAACAGAAAGCCATCTCCACCTCCATGCACTCTCTGTACGGGTTGGGCCTTGGAGCGCAGCAGCACCAGAAGCCCTCAGCCCTGTCCCCCAATGCCAAGGAGTTTGTGTTCCCCAGCCTTCAGGGTCAGGCCAGCCCGAGTGCTCTCTTCCCTGGGGACAGCTCGCTCAGCCTCAGCCCGCTGCAGTACAGCAATGCCTTCGACATGTTTGCGGCCTACGGTGGCCTCAACGACAAGTCCCTTATGGACGGCTTGAATTTCAGCTTGAACAACATGCAGTATTCTAACCAGCAATTCCAGCCAGTTATGGCCAACTAGTACACATAAAAGGTACTATTTCTGCTACTACTACACACAGAAACGACCAGAGATATGTGATAGGGGGAAAAATACATATACAAATGCATTTTGAAAAACTGAAAAAAGACAGAACAAGGACAGAATGTCAAAGAAAAAGTGACTTGTCAACTGTAAGACCTGTGTTACGAGTCAAAGCGCATGAGCCCGAGGGTGAATTACTTTGCCCCCTTGAGTTATAACCTTTTTTTTTTTTTTTTTTTTTTTAAATGATGAAGCTTGTAGTACAAGATGTCCAAGCTTGGTTACCTAAACTTCAACATGCATCATTATTTCTTTTGCCAACCAAGCACAAAATAATTTTTTATGTGACTGTTTTAAGATATGAAAAAAAAGAAGAAAAAAAACACCACAAGTCATGGCCTCTTTCAGTATTTAAAACATAACTGGACACCGCCAATTTTTGAAGAAATTGGCATAAATAAGTGGGATTTCCTGGTCTTTTTTCTAATTGTATAATTTAATTTAGTACAGAGTTTGTAAAATATCAGAGTATCTATTGTTTCTACGACATGGTATTGCATTTATATCTTTTTACTACTCCAGTGATCCGTGATGGCTGCAGCGACTTTATGTTATTTCCTTTTTTATTGAAATTATAAAATGAATCCATCTTAAAAAAACATCGACTATTCTAAAGATTGTGTACAGAATATTCCGTAGTGGTGGGAATTAAGAATATTTGCTTTTTTGAAAAACATAAGAGTTGTATTTTCTGTTAAGAGTTTAAAGATTTTTGCTATATTATGGACAAAATGTAATCGTATATTAATTTTGTACCTACATTGTGCAATACTTGATAAAACAAACGGTATAACAAAGTATTTGGAGTCAGTGTCTTACATGTTAAGAGGGACTGATAGTTTATTAAGTTTGTATTAAAAAGCTTGAAAATAACGACACTCGTTAAGTTTTTCATTGGTCTTTGTGGTTCAGCTGGTTGATGCAGATCTTTTAAGGTGATCCAGTATTTTTAGGGCATCATAACATGTCTGGGCAAATCCTGTATTCTGTCATGCAGGCAGAGGAATCAAGTCTTTCCTTAAACGGGTGGAGCTCCATACTTTTTCTATTCTATTTGGTAAATCGGTATTTATCTTGACATTTGGCTAACGGTATTAATAGGTCACTTGCCATACAATGAATCCTTTAAGCAACAAAGATGAAACCTTCCATACCTTTTACAGGTTTCATATCCTCTGCCTAAAACATGGACAGGATATTTCTCTACAAACAGCCCTTGGCAACATTTGTTCACATCACACAGCTTGTGTTGGCCATCAGTTGCCCTTGGGGCCCAGAGTCTTTAGATGTTGATTCTGGGAGTGTGGTGGTCTAAACCTGATAACCTACTGAACCAAGACCTGTCCTCGCAAGAACGGCTGTAGGCCTGTGCCACATAGCTGTAAGTGGTTATCGTGCCCCGCCTGTCAAATACTGATCTCACAAGCATTGAACTGGTTAACGTGTATCTACAAAATGACACCTCACGTGTTCAGAGGGGCATGGTGGCAGTAGCACTGTTCATCCATCCAATAGTGTGGGTGGCAGGGTGGTGCAGTGAGACCCCCTTCAACTGTGATAGCAAACTATAAGCCCTGCCGAAGTGCCTTTTGAGCAAGACGTTGAATTTCTACCAGCTCCAGGGGCTCTGCTCTGAGTAACCCTGGGAAACGGCACTAAAGGCTGTTGAGTTTCTAGCTGAATGCCAAGCTCCAGCCAGTCACATTTCACCCAGTGCCCCTCTGAGATGGCCTGTTAATGGATAACCAGTAGTACTGTCTACCGGGGGCAGAGAGACAAGTATGTACATCGTAAGAGAGTACTGTCATATTCTGAGTTTCAAACCCATTTGAGAGAGGCTGAACTGAAAATGATTTGACGTTTTCAGACTTGAAAGGCATTCATGGATTATGATGATGGTAATACAGTGAAACACTGATTTTGTTCTGTCCAAAATTAACCATTTATCATATTTTTATTCTATATATATATACATATAAGGTAGCACAAGTTCTTCAGACTCTAGACACCATTAAGGGTAATGGTTGACGTGCATTACAAATCCAATCTTTGGAGCCGTCTTTTGATAGAATACACCCTTGGAGAGGATCCAATTCAGCGGTAAATATAAAAATTCTTTCTCTTTTCATTCTCAGGTTTATGTAGGCATTGTACAATGTTGCAGCAGAACATTTGCACTCCACCGCTTCATCATAAAAATGTAGTTTTACTAGATTCACTAGATGTTTACTAGATAAACCAACGCCTGGGGTTGCAGCTGGTGGTGAAGATGAGACTTCTGTGGTGCCATTTTACCGGGGCTGTTGCTCGTAAGTGTCTGGTGAGAGAAGTGGGACTACCGTGTCGGTGTGTGCTGACTGAAATCAGTCTGACCCTGCTGGCATATCATGATCCCTCTGGGTCTGGCTCATCATCACTTGTCTGTCTGTCCTCTGATACACTCGGGGGGTTGATAGGCTGTGTAAAGTTCAGCAGTAGAGATGGAACACTGTGTGTGTGTGTGTGTTTATTTATCTTGGTCTTTTACACTGTGTGTGTGTGTTACACATGCATGTGTGTGTCCGTGTGGAACAGGTCATTCTGAGGATGCCTTTGATGGATTGCCATCGCGCTGGCCAGCAGACCAGTTGCTCATGGTGCTGCATTACAACCCAGGACGTCTACCAGCCAGCCTAGGAGAGTGTGTTTTTTTCAGCTTATATGAAGTGATATTCATTTAGAGAGAGAAGGGCACAGAAAGATGGACAGCAGAATAAAGGGGAGTGAGTCGGTGGAGGGGGTACAGCGTTGATACCAGTGATGTAGTGGTAAATAAAGGAGGGTACACTAGGACCTCCAGTTGGTGATCGTCATAGAGCATCACAACCACCAGTAGAAACAAAAACATAGTTTCACAAAAGCATTTATTTTTCCTTAAAATATTTCCATCTAACTTAGATTGGTGTTATACTACTTACTATGGTGCATGTTATGAATTTATGTCATGAAGATGTATGCCTATGAAGGTGGGTCAACTTTATCTCTGCAACTAAAAATGTTGGGTGAATTGGGTTAGGTGGGTTTACCCTCCACTAGATCCCTGGTGGAGACTGAAGGATAATGGAGGAAGGGGGGGAGGTTGGGGGTGGGTATGGAGAGATAGGGATACCAAAGAGAAGAGAAGAGGCTGAGACTAGGAGAAGAGAGAGCGAGAGAGAGAGAGAGAGAGGGGCACAATGATAGGAAGAGGAAATAGGATAGACAGGGAGTTAATGTGACTGAGTAGGAGAGCGTGAGAGGAAGAGTGAAACGTTGCCAGCGGCACTATTGATGCTAATCCTGAACAGCCCTCCCTCCCCCCCTCCCCCTCCCCCCTCATCCCTCATCCAGACCCCTTCGCCTGTCATGAAAACAGGTGGAGCTCAGCTCAGCTCACAGTTGCAGCGAGCCGACGAGGCCTTATGGTAATGTCACCCATCTCAGCACAAAAAAAAAAAAAAAGTTAATGGCTTTTCAGTCCCTCAGTCCAACCCCTCACCCCGTCTATTTCTGGAAGCACATTAGAGCTGATTGAGCAATGACAAGCTGGAGGAAATTCTGCTTTTCCCTTGAACATACTACCCGCTACTAGCTTCTCGTTATCTACTTGAGGAAGGAGAGTAGAGGGTCTCCAACCAAACAAACAGTAATCTTGCGTGTGTGTGGTGTTTTGCGTCTGGAGCGCTCGCGTGATGTTCATCTAGAGGCGTGCAACAAAGATGAGGGCATTTTACTTTTAATTCTCGCCTCTAGCACACCCCCAACACGGCAGATAGCATTTTGCTGGTTAGATGTCACAGTGGGAGCCAAGCGAGTACGAAGGGGTATTGACACAGTTGCTTCAAACAGTTGCTCCCACGCCCATTTGGAACACATGAGCTTAAGTTACTGTTACGCTTACTCAAATACGTCCCTGTGCTGTACCTCTACGCCCTGCAGGACCTTTCTGACGACTCGTACACAGCCAGGATTGTATGTGTGCAATGGTTGACGTGTCCCGTACACGGAGAATATGTGTTGGGAACCTTAAGAAGTGATTTTGCCATGTCATCCTGTAGACCTCATTTAAAGAATCTTGATAGATATGCTTTCTATATTTAGGTTGGTTTATCTCCTCACACACTTGCGTTCATGTGCACACACACACACTGTAAACTCTCTGGTGCACAGTGGGAGTTGTCCAGTTTGCTTAGTACACTGTAGATATCCCCAGCTGACACCCACGTGCCCATCTCTTTAAGCTACAGCTGCTCTTATCTGCAGCAGGAAATGATAAACAAACATAGAGACATACATACAGTCCTCCCCTCCCCGCCTCCCTCCCCCACCCACCTCTCTGGGCGACTTCCCCCGTGGTTTCCAGTGCAGCCTACCACACCACTGTGACATGCATGCCTGCAGGCCACTCCCACACCTGCCCCCGGGTCCCCCTGATACTGGGTGGCTGAGGGGGAGGGTCAGAAAGTAAAAAAGTGTCTTCCTGCTTCCAACTATCTACCAAGGTTAAAAACCATCATACATATTGTTATTATTATTCAGCCTGTGAATCAGTTTTGGCTCTGCTTTCCAAAATGTCCTGTGTAGATGTCAAAGCAGGATTGCAGCAGTGCTGTGTTGTGCCTTATCGGGCGTAAATGGAGACCAATCACACATTTGATATCGTTTTATTTAGTTCCATTCATCTCCCCTTACAGCTGCTAGGTCCCCTGGCCAGCTGATGTCATGGTTTTGATAAGGCAAGTGGCAACATGCCGTGTGTCACATTCACAAATATCACAACCACTATTCATACCTGTTTGTTTACACTGGGCTGAGTATGGCTCTTGTTTTGAAGGTGGTACCTCTATTTTTAACCTCACCTACCTGGTGCCGTACCCCCAACCTGCCTCTGTCGTTGTGAGGAGCTTGAAATTCTCTGCTGTTGTGTCTGAAGCGACATGAATCAGATTCAGCGTGTCGAGGGGAGCTTAATCAGTGCTGTGCAATCTGCAGAACTGTGGCGCTGGTGGAGTGTGTGTGTGTGTGTGTGTGTGTGTGTGTGTGTGTGGGTTGGGGGGGGTGACACCTGCTATTCATCACTTCCTTATGTGTGTATATGTGAGTGTTCTAAAGAGAGGCGGGGGGGGTGGGGGGGGGGCGCACCATAGCAACAGAGGAATCTTCTCGGTGTCGTCGAGAGGCTTCGTCCTTGGAAGAGGCTGATTTGTAGCTAGCTGAAACTCAAGAGAGACGCCAGGACACGCTGAGCGAGACTGGAGAGGAAAATGGTGTGTGTTTATGTCACCCCCCCCCCCCCCGAAAAGCTTAATCCACTTTATCTATACATGTCACCACAAAGGCTTTTTCCGGCACCACAAAAAAATAGCTTCTGCTGATTCCAAACACTTTTTCTGTCTACTTACAGTCAGGCTGGATTTACCTGACTTACCACAGAATACTCTGAATGCTTTTCATGAATAATATTTACACACATTAAAAAAAGAAACACCCCCCCCGTTGACAACAGGCCGGCTCCTGACTCGTCCTCGGAAGTCACCGGAGTGAGTTGTAATTCTCTACATTGTATTTTGTCCACAGGGTTAATGTATTCTCAAATTCTCATAGGAAGATCTTTTTTCTCTCTCTCTCTCTCTCTCTCTCTCTCTCTCTCTCGGCTGTGTGAAGACCGGATTGTTGGCTGGCATGGCACACGCTCATATGGATCGGTGGGGGAGGAAGTCAAAACATGCAGAGATAAAGCTGTCTCTGTAGCACTTACTGGCACTGGTCTGGGGCCAGAAATCGTGAACGAACGCTTTCTATGTCAGCTTCATGCCCTTGACTGGCGATACGACTAGAGGTCAACTCCAAACTCCAATGTGAGAAGTAGAGGAGGGAGGTCTTCTGTGTTGCAAAGGAGAAGGAAGAAAAAGTTAAGACTGCACTAACTTCCTCGTTGAATTGGATCAAATGTCTCTCATAAACACCGGAGCTCCAAATGGCAAAATTTGCACGTAATAACACAAGGAAGTAAGTAAGTTGAGAGCGTACCTGTGAGGCGATATGGGCCAACACCTGATCTAAGTAAACCTGTTGGGACATCCCCGGGAAACGTCTCCCCAGCTGGAGCTGCCCTGCCTGACTCAGGGCTCTGGAATTCCAACTATGCCACTAACGAGGCCGGCTGGACGCTCACGTGCAGGCCTGAACACACACCTCCCCGTTTCACTTTCTGTCACATGTACCTTGATGGTTGCTTTGAGTGATTACATCTGCTCAACCGGTTGCTTATCAGTGGGACACCTGAGTGGAGAAAAAGTGAGGTCATTTCACTGACATTTTTTTATTTCACTGACGTTGTAACTGCAGGTGAGGATCATTGGGTAAATGATTTCTGAGCCCCTAGATCAGGGCTACTCAACTTTACATAGCTCAAGGGCCACACAGCAAGATACAGCTGTGTCAAAGGGCCGCAACGCAAATTTTTTGGTCATATAAAACTATTTTGTAGTGTTATTTCAAGCCACATGGATATCAAATGATTAAATGACAATAAGGCTTTATTCATTAAATGTAAAAGTGTTAGATTGCTGTTGCAATAAATCACAAGAATGTTTAATAAAATAAATATAGGCATATTAAATTGAAATCAGGTCTGAGTATATCAAATTACCCCCAGATGGATATGTAATTCCAAGTCAATGTGATAGGTATCATGGTGACGTGAACGTTTGCCCGTTTTGGTACTGCTATTGTTCTCAGGCAAAGAAGGCACATTGGTTTGTTATTCACCTCAACAAAAGCAAATTCTTCCTCCCATGCTTTTTGAAATACCCTGTGTTCATCAGAAATGTTACGTTTTGCCGGTTTTGCCATGACTTGAGAGTAGGCTAGGCTAGACTTCCTGCACAGTTCGGGCTTTCACATGATCCATGCAAAGCGTCGGCGTCAACACCAGGTTGAGCGCGACCCCTTCACGTGATCAGCGCCAGGAGAATTACATTACATTCATTACTTTCACACTGTCGAGTTTTTAAAATGACAGCATTCAGCAAAGAATAGAGTGGAGTTCAATTTCGGACTACAGCCCGCATCAGCCGTAGCTAACCACACCGCCAGTGATCATACTAGCACAGCCACAGAAGTGAATATAGACTGGCTGCATACAAACCTATACTAAGCTGTCAACCAACCTGGTAGTCCCGTCTGTAAACCGACATCATTCCATGCCAGACTTTTTGGTTTATCTTCTTTGTTGATCCCACGATTGCTAAATAAGCACAGTATGCACGATCGCCATCTTGTGGTCATTAAGAATTTAGTTTAGAAATGCTTTGTGTTCATTGAAATGAGAATATTATATTTTTGACCTGTGGCGCGCGGGCCGCAATAATATTAACCTCGGGCCGCGTGTTGAGTAGCGCGGCCCTAGATGATGAGAAGTGGATTTGACACTGGGCAGCTACACAGACGTGGAACCTCCTTCTATCTCCAGCTTCTATCAGTGCTGTTGACTTTCATGTTAAACTGACATAGGACCTCTCTTAATGTGGACATACTCTCTTAGCGTGGACGTCCTCTCTTAATGTGGACGTCCTCTCTTAGCGTGGACGTCCTCTCTTAATGTGGACATACTCTCTTAGGGTGGACGTACTCTCTTAGCGTGGACGTCCTCTCTTAATGTGGACATACTCTCTTAGCATAGACGTCCTCTCTTAATGTGGACGTCCTCTCTTAATGTGGACGTCCTCTCTTAATGTGGACATACTCTCTTAGCGTGGACGTCCTCTCTTAATGTGGACATACTCTCTTAGGGTGGACATCCTCTCTTAATGTGGACATACTCTCTTAGCGTGGACGTCCTCTCTTAGCGTGGACGTCCTCTCTTAATGTGGACGTCCTCTCTTAGCGTGGACGTCCTCTCTTAATGTGGACATACTCTCTTAGCATAGACGTACTCTCTTAATGTGGACGTCCTCTCTTAATGTGGACATACTCTCTTAGCGTGGACGTCCTCTCTTAATGTGGACATACTCTCTTTGGGTGGACATCCTCTCTTAATGTGGACATACTCTCTTAGGGTGGACATCCTCTCTTAATGTGGACGTCCTCTCTTAATGTGGACGTCCTCTCTTAATGTGGACATACTCTCTTAGCGTGGACGTCCTCTCTTAATGTGGACATACTCTCTTAGGGTGGACATCCTCTCTTAATGTGGACGTCCTCTCTTAATGTGGACATACTCTCTTAGGGTGGACATCCTCTCTTAATGTGGACATACTCTCTTAGGGTGGACATCCTCTCTTAATGTGGACGTACTCTCTTAGCGTGGACGTACTCTTAGCGTGGACCCACTTTCTTAGCGTGGACCCACTTTCTTAGCGTGGACGTACTCTCTTAGCGTGGACGTACTCTCTTAGCGTGGACGTCCTCTCTTAATGTGGACGTACTCTCTTAGCGTGGACGTCCTCTCTTAGCGTGGACATCCTCTCTTAATGTGGACGTACTCTCTTAGCGTGGACGTACTCTCTTAGCGTGTGGACGTACTCTCTTAGTGTGGACGTACTCTCTTAGCATAGACGTCCTCTCTTAATGTGGACGTCCTCTCTTAATGTGGACGTACTCTCTTAGCGTGGACGTACTCTCTTAGCGTGGACGTACTCTCTTACCGTGGACGTACTTTCTTAGCGTGGACGTACTCTCTTAACGTGGACGACTCTCTTAGCGTGGACGTCCTCTCTTAACGTGGACGTCCTCTCTTAACGTGGACGTCCTCTCTTAGCGTGGACGTACTCTCTTAATGTGGACGTCCTCTCTTAATGTGGACATACTCTCTTGGCGTGGACGTACTCTCTTAACGTGGACGTACTCTCTTAGCGTGGACGACTCTCTTAGCGTGGATGTACTCTCTTACCGTGGACGTACTCTCTTAGCGTGGACGTACTCTCTTAGCGTGGACGTCCTCTCTTAGCATGTGGACGTACTCTCTTAGTGTGGACTTACTCTCTTAGCGTGGACGTACTTCCTTAGCGTGGACGTCCTCTCTTAGTGTGGACGTACTCTCTTAGCGTGGACGTACTTTCTTAGCGTGGACGTCCTCTCTTAGTGTGGACGTACTCTCTTAGCGTGGACGTACTTTCTTAGCGTGGACGTCCTCTCTTAGCGTGGACGTCCTCTCTTAGTGTGGACGTACTCTCTTAGTGTGGACGTACTCTCTTAGCGTGGACGTACTCTCTTAGCGTGGACGTACTTCCTTAGCGTGGACGTCCTCTCTTAGTGTGGACGTACTCTCTTAGCGTGGACGTACTTTCTTAGCGTGGACGTCCTCTCTTAGCGTGGACGACTCTCTTAGCATGTGGACGTACTCTCTTAGTGTGGACGTACTCTCTTAGCGTGGGCGTCCTCTCTTAGCATGTGGACGTACTCTCTTAGCGTGGACGTCCTCTCTTAGCATGTGGACGTACTCTCTTAGTGTGGACGTACTCTCTTAGCGTGGACGTACTTTCTTAGCGTGGACGTCCTCTCTTAGCGTGGACGTCCTCTCTTAGCATGTGGACGTACTCTCTTAGCGTGGATGTCCTCTGACTCTGTTAAATCTGGTCTAATTTCCAAGCATTTACTTGACTATTACATTAAATGTTAGCATATATAGGTGTGAAAACGGTTTAACCTCCATCTCAAGCTAACTTTCATGTCCGTTTGCCCCGATGGTGTTGTTTCACTTCGCTACAATGTTTCGACAAGTTAGCTTATTTATTTAGCCCTTATGAGTTGCATAAACAGCTAACCGGCTAACAGCTTACCTCTTTGACCTTTTGTCCCTTAATAGTTCATATATTAGAAGTATGGTTCTTAACGGAAGTAAGTGAGCAAAACATCAGCTGGTCCCTGGATAATACTATTATAATTGTGCTAAATAGAGCTAATGTTCTAGCTAAATGAAATATCGCTTTAACAGTTTTCTAGACAGCTTTTCTGGACACAGTGATTTTGTGGTTTTGTTAATACAATTCACGTCACAGTAGTTCTTTGATTGTAAGGACAGTTGATTTAAGACAGCAGTGTATTTCATACAGAAGGGTATTCATTACAATTCAAAGAGTTTCTGTTGTCAAAAAGTAGTGATTGTGTTTTTGTCCCTTGTTATTGCTTTTCACTCCAGGTTGCTCGTGATCATGGAATTAACAGATCTAGACCTAATTCTCACGTTGCACCCCTTTGTAACTCCCTCTGAATAACTGTGTGCGCTTGATGTCTAGAGTGAGAATTGAAAATCTGACTGCTCCCAACCCTTCTCCTTTCTCCTCCTCTCTCCTCTTCCCCCACGGTCCTGACAGTGGTACGACCCGGTGTGTGCGATGACCTGGGGAATGTACCATACACCTGTCAACCAACAGCACTGCACAGAGAGGCTCTAATTAAGACCGCCAGACTTGGTGGTTATGATAGAGATTCCTCCATGCAGCACACTTTATTTTGGCGTGTTCATCACTATACACCATTACTGGCTCAGATTTGTTTCCATGTTTTTGATAGATCAGGGCTCGGGGGTGCATATTAAAGTGACTTTCCAGAAGTAAAGTCAACCGTACAGCAATATTTTTATTTCCCACCAACTAAAGTGGATCAACCCAAATAATATTATTTCTTCTGTGTCTTGAGAACACTTTTTCATTGGGAAAGTTAACATATTCCAATTGCTGATAGAGTCAGAGAAAAAAACACTTTGTTGGAGGTGACACCTATCAAAGTTATACTGGGTACACATATTTCAAAAAGGAAAATGTTAGGAAAGCAATAAATTAATGCTTTCAAAATAACATATTCTTCATTTTTTGTTTGTCTACCATTACATTCCCTGCCCTTGAATTCAAAAAAAAATAGTCACAATGGTGCCATTGCTCGTAAAATAGTTGTATTGTAACACAGGCACCCCGGTGAAGCTAACACAAGCTGTCAGGTACAAGAGGCTTCATCACGTCTCACATGCTAAAATACTGTATGACACAAACAGATAGAGAGTTAGAGCCTGTTAACTTGCTGTGGAATCCAGTTTGGGCAGAGGACACATCAGACATAATTGTTGAATTAATCACTTTGTGTGGGAGACTGTTGATGGAAATTCATGAGCATCACAACAATAAATACTGACACATGAAAATTGGAACCCTGAAGGGGCCAGTCGCTTCTCACCTCATCACACAACTCGAAAGTCCATAAACACTCGAGTGAACACACACACACACACACACACACACACACACACACACATATATAGCATATAGTGCCATGTTAATCAGTATATCATCCCCATGCAGGAAGCAATGTGTGTAACAAGCATAGTGCATTACCACGCCGGTTAAAGATAACACAGTAGATGTCAGATGTATTTATGCTCTGTGTTTCATTCCATCCATGCCATTGTGCCGCAGGCTCTCTCTCTCTACCACCCACCCACACACACACACACACACACACACACACACACACACACACACACACACCACCACTCTCACCAATCATTATGATCCGATTAACATAATACTCTCAAAGCAATAGCAGCACTGTGACAAAGAAAGCGTCACAACACGTTAGATTGCACAACATCCGCTGATGTGAACACATAATGCTAGCGTTTTATTAGATTGCATCCTAATACTGTGTACTCTGAGACTGTGTGGGGTCGTATGGGTGAGCATTATGGATTTTCCTTGCATGCCACTGGTGCTTTGTGCATTGCGTCATACAGTGTTGACGGCAAGCAGTCTCTAAATTCCTATGAATTCCTATGGATTATCACCTGCAAGTGTTATAACATTCAGTATACTTTGCTTTACTATTTCTATTTTAGAAGTGCACTGTTCTGTATCAATTCTGCAATCAATTTTGTTTTACCTTTTTCCCTCTAGCATCTGCTACATAGTGAGTTAGGCGACATTAGTTCGACAACCTGCACGACTTCTCTAACCAGCTTCAGTGGAGTTTAATCAAAGTATGTTGTGCTGTAGTATTTGTTTAGTACACACAGCACAGGTGGACTGAATGATGTCACTGCCCTCTCCCACACAGTGCAAGGATGCTTAAGGCTACTCCTTGTGTGTACTTGTGTGTAGGCCGGTAGTGTGTGTGTGTGTGTGTGTGTGTGTGTGTGTAGGAGGTGCTGATGTGTTCTCAGTGGGTGGTGTTGCATAAGAACGTCAGTGGAGCTGCTCAAATGTGTTGCAGCAAGGTTAGATGGAGAATTAAGAGGAGGGGGACCTTCTATCTCTCTCTCTCTCTTTCTCTCTCTCTCTCTTTCTCCCATCCTCCTCATCTCTCTCTCTTATACACACACACACACACACACACACACACACACACTTGGACTGGCCCCAGTGCACAGTGGTGTGTGAGTCATTCTGAGTGGACCATGGTCGTTAGGATAATCCCGCTGAGCAGCAGCAGCAGCAGCAGCATAGACAGTAAACAGTACAAGACCAGCATCACTGATCACATAGAGAGAGAGAGAGAGAGAGAGAGAGAGAGAGAGAGAGAGAGAAAGAAAGAGAAGGATTACACTCTCAAACTAACTGCTAAGGTGAGGAACTCAGCCTACACGTACTGCAACACATGATTAACTCTTATCTTCTCCAATATGCCACAAGAAGTTGCCCAATGGTGTGACTTTGACTGTTGTTGGTTTTTTTTTCAAACTTAGACAAAGATGTAATTGAGTTGAAGGTCTCTTAATAGTGTGTGTGTGTGTGTGTGTGTGCTGTGCTATAGGTTTCCTTTCTTGGTAGATATAATGACGTCCATTGCGGCATTTTATTTATGCTCGCTATGGATCCTCATGCTACTATGACCACTTACACACGTGCCGTCTTTACCACAAAAATGTTACATAACTTTTCTGTTCAGGCATCATGTGTGAATGACAGATGGAGTCAAGATTCTGGAAAATAGGCTCTGGAAATGTGTTGGTAACATTTCTGTAAACATTTTACATCAGCATATCTGAGAACAAAGCCATTACATGAACGGATTAAGCGCGGTCAACTTTTGTTGCGCTTTTATTGTCTCAGTTGGAAAAAAACAACCAATATCACAATAAAAGACCTCCGCGGCAATATTTGTTGGTCGATGTAACGGGTCAGTTGACTGAATAACTAGTCCTCATAGCACACTGTGGATAAATAGACAGAAATCCCATGTAATTGTCAGAAGGAAATCCCTCACCTCAGAGCACGTTGGAGAGATAAATAAGCTCCACAGCAGCAACTCTGTCAGTCTGTCTGGGGGACACAGCAGTAGATCTTTGGTTGCTTGAAAAGTTAATCTGGCAACATTATATCCCATGTGTGACATTAGCTAATGACCAACATTAATCTCTGCTTTAGCGCTCATGTAGCCCAGGATCTTGTTGGCAGTGTATATCCCAGTTTTAGACCAAGCAGTGACCACATTATAACACATTTAAACTATACATTAACAGCTGACGTACAGAGAAGTACGTGTGTATGCTTCACTTTTAAACTCTGTGTAGCCTAGTAGACGTAGATGCATTTTAAACGACTAAACAACGTGAAATTGCTCGGTGTGTATAGCCTCTGGTTTATGAGTCAATAATACTGGTCCGCAGCTTAAATGCCAATGTCCTCTGGTTGGCAGCTGTTCATACGTGTTGAGACTGAATGCAGCCCGGTCTTTCACCGTGAATGACATCCCTTTTATTTGATGTCATCATAACCAGTGAACCTCATCTGATCATCCCTGTACCTCTTCCAGCACGTGTTGTGTTGTTGCGTTCACCTCTTGCGAACGACGAGGGGCTAGCCGTCACGTTGCATCTGCGCTGACGTCTGGAAGTGTTGCAGAACATCTGGAGCGCTGCAGGGATCATTGGAGGGTCGCACAGCTTCTCTCTTCTCTCTTCTTCTCTTCTCTCTCTCTCTCTCTCTCTCTCTATCTATCTCACACAGCCTGGTGTGGCAGCAAACTTAGCTATACCAACGATGCTGTTCGGCAACTTGCCTGGGAGGAGAGAGAGAGCTTTATCTTAAGGAGGATTAAATGATGGAAGGAAAACAACTGCACTTATATGGTGATTTACAATAAGTCTTGATTCCAATGAGTTTTTATTAAAAGGCTGTTGCGTGGCGTGAGACGCGGTGCAGCGGTAGCAGCCTCGACAGAACACAACAGTAGATGACAACAATAGATGACAGCAATCCAGAGCGCTGTGGCGAACATCTGTGGACGAGAACAATGTTTCCTGCTGCTCACTATATCCTTACCTCCCACGTTCCCCCCAGAAGACGGAGGGACGTCGGGTCGGTAAATCCACATCCGGCCTCCTCTCTACTCTGCCGTGGAATAAATGTTTCTACAGTAGCTTGCGTTTCAGTCCAGATTTCCTCTACCTCGTCCCCCTGTTGTTGCCTCTCCCACCCCTAGGCCGAGGGCAGTCCACAGTAGGCCTATAAAACGTCACTCCCATAGTGTGATGTAGTGCCCGCTGTGCTGTCAGCCATCGCAGAGGATTACTGGCAGCGTGGTGAGCTTGCTGGCGGGCCTGCTGCAGCCAAATGAGGGAGGAGGAGGAGGAGGAAATGGAACTGGAGGAGCTGCTGAGGGTTTCTTTTTGCCAGGTCATGTCAATGCATTTCACTGTAATGTGAACTGTTGGTTTCTGTTGACATTCAGTGATGATGACCCACGTTCCTGCCCAAGGGAGCCCGAGCACGGCGGATTGATGAATGCGGAGTTACACAAATAAGCTACCAAAGTACCAAATGAGATGATTTCTGCCTCAGAGTGTTTCAGGATGGGGTTATTTGGAGTTGTGTTGATGCTGCTGCAAGAGACAAGTTGAAGTAGGGCACATTTCACTGTGTGAGCTCAGAAAAGCAAATATTTCTGCTTCTTGAGGGGAGCCCAGCCTTCATCAAAAATGAAGCATTGAGTCGTCAGACATGCAGTGTGCCTTCCTTCACACTGTGTTGGTATTTTTTTTTTTTTTACCACCAATTATATAGCGCAGAGTGGAAGAGTTACAGAATAAAAGGTGAGATGTGTGTGTGTGTGTGTGTGTGTTCGTTTCAAGTCGGTGTGATTTAAAGCAGTTCTTGGCCGCGCTCCATCACTACTGCAGACGTCAGCAGCCCAGCCAGCTATTTGAGAAGTATGGGGGGGGGGGGGGGGGGGTGAACAGAACAGATGGAGAGAGAGAGAGAAGATAGATGGAAAGTTAGAGGTAAGAAAGAAAGAATATAACGGTGACATGATGGAAAGGTTAGCGGGGGGAATGGATGGATGGAGGGATGAGGGAACAGAGGGAGGGAGATAAGGAAGAGGAATGGAGACAGTGTGAAGAGTGATGAGCGGAGCTGCAGGGAGAGGGAGACAAACAGAATGGAGATAGAACGGAGAGATGGATGAGGAACCAAACGACACGTGTCTTCGCTAGAAAACTTAACTTCCATTGTACTGCTAAATTAAGGCAGAGAAAAAAAGAAAATACTATCTGGTACAAAGAAGAAATCACAATAGGAAGTACAACATGTGCAATAAGCAGTAATTGCACATATACCAGTTACTGCACTGGGGTAGATTTAGAGTAGTAGTAGTAGTAGTAGTAGTAGTAGTAGTAGTAGCAGTAGCAGTAGACAATAGCATTTTCTTAGCTTTCCTTTTGTACTCTGGCTCCAGAAACCACTGATGTTCCCAAAACCAAACCAGTTCCCGACCAGGAGCGTCACGGCAGTTTGACGCTCCACTGGACGCACGTCGAAGCTCGGCGCATGAGGCCAAGCTGCAGAATACAGCTGTCACCTGAACTCCGTGTTGGTCTCGGCTAAGTAAAACTGACAAACTGCAGTCAAATGTGTCAGCTGTGTGTTGGAAGAGAGGGGAAGTCCAAACGGTTGAGCAGAATGTTAAAATCTGCCGTTAAAACTAAGTAAAACTTGTCTTGTCCTCTGGTCCATTGATTGAATTGATTTTTTTTTTTTAATTCTTTATGTTATTTTATTTATTATTGTTGTTCTGCCAGTTTATCTTTAGCTACTGTAAATGGTTCAATATTTATTTCAGGTACATGCACACAGAACGTCAGTGTCACTGATCAATAAATAAGTTATTTATCCAATACCCTGAACGAAGCAAAGTGGTTAAATACTTGTGCAAACTTTATTTCTGTTACTTTTAATTTCATCCTACCACATAAATTTAAACTATTCTGTTTTCACGTTGATAGAATAAAGTGCTTGGCATAAAACTCAGACGGAAAAATCCCAAATAAATGAGTTTTTGAAATAATAGCGCAACAAAAAAGTAAAGGGGGTTGAATACTTTGCAAAGCGCTGTACTTGGGTATACATATTTCACTTTTAACATCACACACATTTAATACTATTCTTCTCACCTCTAAAAAGTAAACAAATACTCCATTAATCACACGAGCAGGCCATCCGTCTCCTTTTGCTCAAAACACAAAGCCTTAAGAGCCACCACCTCCTCCTCACTGCTGAATGCACACTTCACAGCACAAAACAACACCATTACCTTGATAACAGCACAGCATAGTCCCAAGTGACCTCCGCCACACACACACACACACACACACCTCACATATACCAAAATGAATCAGTGATACAAGAGTCCTCCACAGGCAAACAGGTATGTGTGGGTTGGCGGTTGAAAGCGCAGCGCTGTAACACCGTGTGACAGTTTGCGGCGTCAGACAACGACGAGCTAGCTAACTCCCCAGGGGGACGGGGGGCTTTACTGAAGCCGGTAGTTGGGCTGTCTCAGGAGAAAAGCTGGTATTAGCATAGCCCTGCAGGGGGTCCCTCGCTTCAGGTAGCTCAATAAGGGAGGAGGAAAGGAGAGGAGGTGGGAAGAGGAGGAGAAAGGTGGCGGTGAAGATGATGACAGTGACCACAATGGTTCTCCAGATGACGAGCGACTCATTGCAATGATGACAATGATGTTAATGACAATACTTCACATTGGTAATAGTGACGATGACAACAGCGATGAAAGAAAGAAATGATGGCGACATGAAAAAAATGAAAAAAGAGCACTAAACTGATTCAGCACGGCCATTTTATCTCTTCGTCTCCTCGCTGTCATCCTGACTTCAGTCCTGACTTGAGAATGTAAATGCTATTGTCAAGTCAGAGATGAAAATATAATGTTGTCCCTGAGCCATGAGCTGTCGAGCTCCTTCCTCTCACCCTGCAATTGAGCCTCCAGTCGTATTCATGTTGGCTTAGACAGCCACACACAATAGGCGTGGTAATAGCTGGGTACACACTGACACGCGCACACACACACACACACACACACTCACGGACACAGAAACACACGTACACACACACAGAGACCACAGGCTTTCAGTGAACCACGACATAAAGATCATCATTTAGACTCAGCCTTCCCCTCCACAGGAAACTGTAGACACTGATTATACACTGTTTGTTTGTGTGTGTGTGTGTGTGTGTGTGTGTGAGAGAGAGAGAGAGAGAGAGAGAGAGAGAGACCCAAAAATGTATTCCTATGGTGGCCAATTACACAAAGTGTCTGTGAATAGACACAACAATCAAACATAACCCACAAAGTCAACAAATCAAAGCGTCCTCCACATCGCTGCCCATTCTCCATCGATTCCCGTACCACCTACAGAACGAAACATCTGTGCGCGATTTCTTCTTTTTCTTCTGCATTTACAAAAAAATAAATACATCGGCATAATTTGAACATTAGAGGTCGGGAAGATCTACTTCTTTTTGAGTGCGAACCATTTATTTTCTACTGAAGGACTGAAGGACAAAATGCTATTAGGTTCTTATTAAATGTTAATACACCCTCAATAACCACTCAAGCTCCTTATCTGACCCAGAAAGGACTTGATACACTTCTGACATGGTATTAGGGAAATATTAGTGTAGTATTTTTTAGTATAGGGAGGTGTAAAAGTAGAGTAAAGGTTTGAGAAGCGGGCTTTAGATCCCCATCAGACCATCTGGGGAATATCTGGGTAATGCTCCTGTCTCCCTCAGCAGCTACCATTGTTGTGCCCCCGAGCAAGGCATGTACCCCCCACATGTTCCAGTTGAGCTGCTTGGCAGTCGGCAGTGTAACGCCGTGGTTGCGCTGGGCAGCTCCCAGGTCTGCAACACAATGCTTCACAGATGACTTGCAAGGTAGACAGTGTGAGAGCTGAGCTGAATGGCAGGAGAGTCTCTGTGTTGGCTGGAGAAGAGACGATGTGGGTCAGAGGTAATAAGTGGACCAATCACTGGCCACACCGGTGCCAGTCCATGAGTGGTTATTGCATGTGTGTGTATGTGTTTGGGTATGCATGCCTGGAATGTAGATTTACACTGTTCGGCCATTTTTAAAAGGTGGTGTCAAACATTAAAACTCAAAACCCAAGTAAAGCTCCATCTCACAACTTACCACAACACCATTATGTTCCCCATTAGGTTGTATTTCTGTTTTTCTAAGACTCTTCCGTCTGTTTTAGCGATGATTCATCCCATTTGCTGAGTGCAGCTGTTGCAAACAGAATTGGTGTTATCAAGGCATCATCCTTTTAATGAAATTCTAATAATATGGATATGAAAAGTTCACAATGCTATGCTATGTATCCATTTTGAGAAAAAAACAACTTCTATCTGAAAACTGTCTGAAGTTAATTTTTAATACCTCTAAAATATAGGAGGATTTGGGATCCAGGGAATGAAGCTACATACTTTTAAAAAGAAAAATCTGTTTTAATTTGTGTGTCAGTGTTTCCCAAAGGTGGAGATATAATTTGGAATGAAACTCATATAGATGAAGACACAGACAAGAGACACCACAGATCAGTGATACCCTCCCCTACTTCTGTTCCACTGACAGGACTTTCTTAACATAGAGCTGTCACATGTTGAAACCCAGCATGAACTGTTTATTTCAGTCAGTACTGGACGTCCCAGACGGGCAGATATTTAAAGATGACATCTGATAAAGCTGTTGACGCAGTCGGCTTTTGCAGTAGCACAGCGTGGGGTCGGGTGTACTGCACCTTTAAAAAGATTAAGTTACATGAGCGCAAGAAATATGAATTACAATTGAAGTTAGTTTCATTCCAAAATGAGACCATTAGAAACACCTGATGGCTGACAGTAAACCACATTATGGGATAATATCCTTCAAAAGGTACGTGGGAGTAGTACACTGAGTAGAGGTAGTAGAATACAGTAGAATTGGTGTAGGCATATCCCTCTCAAAGCTCTCAAAGTGAGGTGTGGGGACCCCGGGGGGTCCCAGAGGGGGGTCCAATGGGTTTCCAGCAAAATGAAAAACAGTTTTATTTTAGTTGCTAGTTAGCTCAGAGAGCAGCAGCCTCTCAGATGGGAGAGCTTCCTGATCACGTGCAGACTTGGTGTGATACGGGTTGAGAGCCCCTCGCTCACAAAGGGATATTGATTTGAGCCAATATCGTCTGAGAATATAAATCTGATTATAGATGTGTGAACTGGCTGAGTGGTTAAGGTATTGAGAGAGGTGGTTTCATCACCAACATGTCTGTCTGTGTGAGTGAGAGTACATGAATGAGTGTGTGTGTGTGTGTGTGTGTGTGGGTGTGTCTCCTATCTGCTTCCAGGCTGCAGCTCCCAGTCCTAGGACGACACTGACTGAGCTGCTGTTTGCTGTGACG
>JAXDDX010000203.1:120000-195000 GCA_034670405.1 Hoplostethus atlanticus
TACACCCCACATAATGAGAGGCCTGGCTCAGCAGGCTCTCTCTCTCTTTCTCTCTCTCTCTCTCTCACACACACACACACACACACACACTGTGGCATTATTGCTGAAGTCCTGTTCTGTTCTGTTCTGCTCTGTTCTGCTCGCCGGTCGCTACGGTGACAATTGCCAGCACAGCTGCTTTACATGTCACCGTATGGCCAAGAGAGATAGAGGGGAGATAGACACAAACCCGGTGTGTGTGTGTGTGTGTGTGTGTGTGTGTTTGAGAAGAGAGATTTTTACTACTACCATTTACTTACAAAAGTTATAACTCTAGTCACAAATGCAGCTACAGATATTAAGTTGATTTTCCCATTGATACGTGTAGATTTCTAACTGTCAAAAACACATTTTCAGTGGTTTGGCCTCAAGGTCATGTAACATTTTCTACACGTCGACAATGATGCCAGTTGTCAATAACAAGAAAAAAAGCAAAAGCAATTTGAGGCTTCTGAAGGATACCGACGTATATATAAGACATGATGCAAATATTATTTTTTCAACCCACACCCACACCGCCCTTAGTATATGATCCATACAGCTCTCTGAAGACGTGTCGGTGTAGCTCAGCCGGTTAGCATCGAGGATGAAACTGAACACCCTCCAGTGAGCGGCCCCGGTGACGAGGTCCTTACAAAACCATATTGAAAGGTTCCTTTTCTGGAACCTCGGTGTGTGGAAGGCTGTGACAAAGCCTGCCTATGCCCTTGGACCGCCGCAAAAACACACACACACACACACACACACACACATACATCCAGCAAACAACTCACAGCCACTCACTCATATGCAGTGTGGGCCTGCATTGTATGTATCCCTCTGTGCTTTCATAGCATCAAGGCCATTAGCATTGTGAAAGGCTGGATTGGGGCACAGTGTGCTTGTGTGTGTGTGTGTGTGTGTGTGTGTGTGTGTGTGTGTGTGTGTATCAGTGCATCAGTTTGTGTGCCTGTGCATGCCTGGGGTATGAACATATATCTGAACATAGAACTGTATTGCATCTCTGTAGACGTATTTTTCTCAAAGCATCCACCTCTACATGCCTTTTACCAGGAGTGTGTGTGTGTTTGTGTGTGTATGTGTGTGTGTGTGTGTGCGTGCGTATCAAGAAGAACAAGAACAAGAACAAGTGAGGTCACAGACTTTAGCTACAAAGGCTCCCAGCCCAAGGTCTGCTGGAGTACAAGCAGCCATTGTCAAGGCCATGTGTGGAGTGCTCTGTGCTGCATTACAATGGATCAGAGAGAGAGAGAGAGAGAGAGAGGAAGAGAAAGGCTAACAACTTGTATTGATTAGCAGGAAAGTGTTCCACCTAATGCCCCAGCCGCTGTTGCTGTTGCTGCTGCTGAGAGAAAAACAACAGCAACCTGAAAGATCTCGCCGCTTTCTCGCCGGCCGTCATATGGAATATTGTTTTTCTCTCGTTTGTCAGGGTCGACATTTTTCCCCCCGTTTGTTTTCCCTGTCATGTGTGTGTGTGTGTGTGCCTGTGTGTTGGTTTAATGTTGTGTTTACATGTATTTTAGTGTCTGCATGCACGTAAATGCTGTATGTCTCTGCATGTGTTTATATATAACACAGCTGTCTGCATGCAACTGTGTATGTGTGTGTTGTATGTGCTTGCCGAGTTGCATCAACACTCTCTCCGCCAATAGCGAGAAGGAAGCGCCAAGCCAAGGCCGTATCCACAGCAGCGAGGTGTTGGTGAGCTCCTCCATACGTACATGCGTGTTGTGAAATAACACGGGCCGGAAGGCTACAGGGGATTGGTCGTCATCTATTAAGCTATAAACAGCCCATACGTCAGTCCTACCGCAGCATAGCCAACACAAATAGCAGGGCCGCTTTGACGCTGTGGTTTGGCGGAGGGTGGGGTGTGTGTGTTTCATGGTCGATCCTGGGTGATGGAAGTGTAATGGGGTTGGAGAGGCAGGAGGAGGTGGGAGGAGGTGGGAGGAGGTGGGAGGGGGAGCACGCTGAGATCCAGCAACCTTGAGTCTTTCCCTCAGGTTGAAGGACATGGTGTGTCTAAGTGTGTGTGTGTGTGTCTGAGATGGATGTGTAAGGTGAGGGACAGATGCAGGGTGTGTGTGTGTGTGTGTGTGTGTGTGTGTGTGTGTGTGTGTGTGTGTGTGTGTGTGTCATTGTAAACATTGCATGTCTACCCACCTCCATTGACATATGACTATGACATAACAAGTATCATGTGAATGCTGTGTATGGACGAGGGATAGCCCACCTCTCTCCCTCTCTCCCTCTCTCCCTCTCTCCCTCTCTCCCTCTCTCTTTTTCAAAAACAACAGACAGACAGACTGACTGAATGACTGACCAACCCAATAATACACTCTGCACCTGTCACTGTGGGCCTCACATGCACACACACACACAAACATGAGTGCACGGACACACACACCAGAGTTGGCGCTGTGGTTCACTCACACACATCATCTAAATAAAACTCTCCACTCAGGCTTTCAACCTTTGACACACACAAACACATTCACTCACTGACTGACTGACTGACTGACTCACTCACTCACTCACTCACTCACTCACTCACTCACTCACTCACTGGCTTCTGTGTAATAAGTCACTCCCCAAGACCTCACCAAAAGGGGGGCATGGAAATAGTTTCCTCAGGTAGGTCATCATCTACTGCAGGTGTTCCCTCTCAGATTATTTCACAGATAGACGCAAAATATAAACTTTTACACCACATTATGTGTAATAAAATATTGATATATGATATAATTCTAACATATAAAGTAAGCAGGGGACAGGAGGTTCAGTTACTGTTACACAACTACAGACTTGTGATTGAAGCAACTTTGATCGCTGGTATGAGACTCACTGGTCCCAGTATCCCTCCTGGGATTTTGGCCCTGGGGTGTGTAGAGTTTACCGGGAACGGAGCGATAAACAAAAGACGTCCAGTCAGCGGAAGTCCTACCTGGTACTCGCTATAGAGTGGATAATTGGTGTATCACTTTCTCATATATATATACTGCTGAGCACGCATGCTCTTTTTCAGCTACACAGCTCCACATTAACACGTATTGAAATACCCGGAGTTTCAGAGGAGCATTAAATAATTGTTCACTCCTTGTAGGGGCAGGAAATGCCTGGGCCTGTCACTGAGAGAGGAAAGGAAATAGAAATTTGCAGTGAGACTATTTCAGGATTGCAGTCAGGCTCGTCTCTTCGCGGTTTGCACCTCTCCGCCGCGAGCGAGCGTTAATATTAATCAATGCTTTTACTGTGTGTTAAAGGCTCCCTCTGCGTTTGAATGGCAGGGAAGACATAAACCTGTTTTTCACCCCGTGCGTATTACCCAACGAGTCCAAAACATTTCTTCTTGAGAGCAGAGGACTTGTGTGAACATAAAAGCTGGGCTGCATGGATGAATGGTTTGTCTTCTCAGTTTTATTGAAACAGGGATGACTGGTACAGGACAGGTCAACTATCACTTTGCACAGGTGTGTGTGTGTGCATGTGTGTTAACTGTATGGATGTGTGTGTCGGCTGGTAGGCAAATGCCTCTAAGCTGGCTATAGTTGAAATCCTCACGTGCAGCTCACATCTCAAGGCGAGTGTGTGTGTGTGTGTGTGTGTGTGTGTGTGTGTATGTGTGTGTGGTTGATCCATGATGCCGTGCTTTCCTCCTGAGCCGCTTAGGCAGTGTGACAGTGTGTATTAAACAGCTGAGTCACATGACACTTGACCTCTGACCTGCGCTGTCTCCTCCACCAGCGATAAAAAGACACAAGCCCAGAGAGCAGTGTGAGTGTGTGTGTGTGTGTGTGTGTGTGTGTGTGTGTGTGCGTGAGAGAAAGTGTGAATCTGAGAGAAATACTGTCAACGAGAGAGAGAGAGAGAGAGAGAGAGAGAGAGAGAGAGAGAGAGAGTGTGTGTTAACCAATAACAAGCCAGTAACAAAATATACTTAGGCTACAAATAAATACGTAAATACCATACCACAGATTGACAGGGAGAGAGAGAGAGAGAGAGAGAGAGAGAGAGAGAGGGAGAGAGGGTGAGAGTGCAATAAACTCTTAAGGTGAGAGAGTGAGAGTGCAGCTCTGTACCACTAACTGATGGAGTGAAGCCAACAGTCCTTAATGATGTCCCAAAGTGGACAGCACCTGCCAAGTGACCATTAATAGGCTGTTTGAATGGACCGCAGCAGGCCGGAGGGGAATCACATCCAAAGTTTGCCCGAGGACGTGGCTACGCCTGAGCCGTTGCCGTGACAACTGGAGCCGGAGCCGGAGCAGGTGAAAAAAAAAAAAGTTTGTGGACGAATTCGCGGAGAGGAGGGAAATCTTGCAACGGTTACGAACGACGACGCGGTGACGTTACAGAGGAGTGCCGAGGAGGTCAGTGGCGAGACCTTTCATCTGTTTTTGGCCAGTTCTGCCAGGGTGGTGCGTATATTATGACGCGGGTTTGAGTCCTTTCAACCTGCTTTTGCATGCTGTCCAGTCTTTCGTGTAGTCCTTGTCATTTTCTGCTTGATGCTCTTTCCAATGAGTAAAAAATGAAATAGCCAAGATTGCCTTTCATGCTAGTAGTAGCCACTTTTACCCAGGTTCCTCATACTGTGAGTCATGCTGTCGACATGATAAATATGCTGTGCTATAACCACAAATTATGAAATTATGAAATTTGGATACATGTGGCGTATAATAATATCACTGGGTCTGTTCTGCTTTCCCCACCTAACCATTAGCCACAGTCAAGCGGTGTGACTCACTGCCTCATATAAAATCACATTACACATTTAACGATTTGCTGTGAAATGAAATGTGGGCGTACGTATGAATGTGTGTGAGTGGAAGTGCCAGGTGATGTGATGTTTTTTCTTCCTCGGTGGGGCCCGGGCCATTCTCCCATATGACACGTGTCTCATCTAATATCTTCCCCTAATGTCTGCTCAGAGTCCAAATCATCCATCTGAACAACCATTAGTATTCACCTCCAGCGAGTGACGACTTTGACACGCAGAAACGATGACACTCATCTGCCTGTACGTATGTTGGTGGGGGAGAAGAAGAGCGAGAGAGAGAGAGAGAGAGAGAGAAAGACGGACAGTGAGGAGAAAGGGAGTGAGAGACAAAGAGGAAAGTATGTGTTGTTATAGGTGTGTGGATGTAGCAGCATGTTTGTCTTAGGTGTGTGTGTGTGTGTGTGTGTGTGTGTGTGTGTGTTTTGCGTTTTGTGCTTGTGTATGATAACACTTCTGAGGTGCTCAGCAGCAGATGGCATGTGAGTTGTTTGCCAGACCTTCCTATTCTCACTGACTGTCAAACACACACACACACACACACACACACACACACACACACACACACACGTGCACACATACAGAGCCCACGATTATCCCTCTTGAAGGCTCATCTGCTGAGGATATTGCCTTGGGATGCATTCAGGAGCTGAAAGCATCGCAGAAGCTTTGCTGTTTACCTACAGCCTGGCGTCTGCAACACTGAGCTGAAGGGAGAGGAGAGGAGAGAGGAGAGAGGAGAGGAGAGGAGAGGAGAGGAGAGGAGAGGAGGGGAGGGAGGGGAGGGGAGGGAGAGGAGAGGAGAGGAGAGGAGGGGAGGAGAGGAGGGAGGAGAGGAGAGGAGAGGAGGAGAGGAGAGGAGAGGAGAGGAGAGGAGGGGAGAGGGGAGGGGAAAGGAAAGGAGAGGAGGGGAGGGGAGGGGAGGGGAGAGGATTTCATTAACCTTTAGGTTCAATAAGAAAATTCTTCTTTATAACAACGACCAGACAAAAAGCAAAATGCCTTTTGAGAGTAAAGGGATAGGGAGAAAAATAAGTATCATAAAGAACTTTAAAAAATGAAAATAATTGTTAAAAAATGAAACATTCAGCAGAATTTGGAAAGACATTACAATGGTACAAAGGTGGAGACAGAGGCAACAGTCTGCAGACTAGGCCAAACACAATATAGCATTCTGCTAACCATTATATAACATAGCAGTAGCCACATCAAAACATTACATAACATTACATACCTGGGATGTGCTGTGATGGGAGAGAAGGAACTCTGTGTCTGAGATAAGGAGATAGTCCTTGAAAGCAGATAGGGATTGTACCGCCCAGTTTCAAAGATACGTTGCAGTGCATCCCGTTTGCTTGAAAGACAACTGACACCAGCAGGACTTTAAGCAAAATGTCACCAGTATTATGAGTGGAGGGTAAAGTTTATAATAGGTGGGAGGGATAGGAATAGGGGGAGTCAGCCAGGTAGGGTTATATTGCTACATAAATTGCTGCTGGCTATAAAATCAGTCCAAGAATCATCACCAGATAGCATTAATACAGCTATCAGTATTAATGCTGTGATGAACTGACCTTAGAGCAGCAATTAATACATTAAACAACCTACCCAAAGAAACTTCATTCACCCACTCATTATGGAAAACAATGGGCTAGCACTCCCCCTAGTGTCTGTAAAGCCTCACAACACCTTAGACAGAGACTTGCATCTATTGGCCCCTCCGGCGCCACGGCAACGGGGACTGAGAAGTCATTGTGGCTGTAAGGAGAGTCTGCTATTTACAGTGACTGTACAGCCATGTGGTCTGTGTCAGCGGGGAAAGGCCTGTAATGGTTTCAGGCCCGGTCCCCTTGTGTGCATGAGCCTGGCTAACGAAGGCATAATGATATTATTTCCATGTATATTTGTGTGATTAAATGAAGTGATTATGTTATGGTCCGTGCAGACGTCACAAGTCTGACTCCCGTGCACGGTCTTCTGTCCCTGGCCGGCATCATCAAGGGATAATAGGGAGTTACCATTGGCTGATTCACCCAAAAGATGGCGCCTTTGTAATCATGATCAAGCTAAATAAGACACGGCAGCCAATGGATGAAATGAAAAACATCTTGACAAATCTGACTTGTCTGTACAAGAAGTGTAGTTGATCAACAGTTTATTTATTTATCCCTTCTTCTTCTTCTTCTTCTTCTTCTTCTTCTGGCATCCAAAATATTGAATTATTAATCATAGGATTTTGGATGAGGAGAACATGTTAGCAGATGTGACCAGTAGCAGCGTGGCTCAGGGTGTGATACTGTACTCTGTCAGTATTGATGATTCCACTCAATCACAAGGTCCTCGCCATTTACCACAACTGGGTCACTGAATGCCAGTCCCACTGGGCGTAATTATAGCCAGGTTTTCTGGGCTCCCCTTCTCTCTCTGTGTGTGTGTGTGTGTGTGTGTGTGTGTGTGTGTGTGTGTGTGTGTATGTGTGTGTGTGTGTGTGTTCCACTGTCACTGACAACACGACAATATGAAAAGATGCACAGTCATGCTTGGCTTACACAAACAAGTCCACAACACACATGCACACATTGACACACACACACACACACACACACACAGAAGGAGCAAAGGGAACAACTCTATGAACATAATACAAATATAAACTGATAAACTGTGTGTGAGTGTGTGTGTGTGTGTGTGTGTGTGTGTGTGTGTGTGTGTGTGTGTGTGTATTTAGGTCACACACACCTGTTAGTGGATTAGCGCTGGGCTCATGAAGGGCTCATTAGCAAGCAATTTAGACAGTGAAACATTTAAAGTGAGGTCCTCTCTCTCTCTCTCTCTCTCTCTCTCTCTCTCTCTCTCTCTCTCTCTCTGATAACATCATCACTTCCATTTCCAAACACATATAGGATTGCCAGTATCACATCTTTCTTTCATGACTGCCCTCTTTTTCACAGCTACATTGATACTTTCTAGTTCCTGATAGCGGCAGATCTTTGGAGCCTTTATGTTGGGTCAGACCAGGACAAAGGTCTGCTTCCCAAAAGAGAAACAATGTGAAATCCCCGAGTATAATACCCCTCTGTCGTCTTGGTCTGGGATTAGGACCCAACCGGCCCTTTATCTCTTGTGTCCCTCTTCTCTCTGTCTATTTTTCTGTCTCTGCCTTAGTCTCTCTCTCGCTCTCTCTCTCTCTCTCTCTCTCTCTCTCTCTCTCATTTGTTCTATGAAGTCTTGAGTGGAATTGAAATTTAATCCGATTTATTTCATTCGTCTTTGTTCTCCTAGAGTGTTTACTTTTGCACAAAGCAGTCTGGGTCAGACCTTGTGGGATTACACACACACACACACACACACACACACACACACACGCACGCACGCACGCACGCACACACACACACAGCGGACCATTGTGTATCTACTGAACTGATTCCTCTTCTTGTTGTGATTCTGGTGGTGACTCTGATTCCTACCTTCTGTCAAGCAGGAAATACACAGAGGAAACTGATCGGGAAGATGTGTGTGTGTTTGTGTGTGTGTGTGTGTGTGTGTGTGTGTGGATGTTTCCCATCCATTTTTAAAACTGCTACTATAGACCAATCTCCAATCTGTCAGTTCTCCGCAGAATTATGGAGAAACTGGTCTACATTCAACTGACAGACAGACTGCCTAAACAGTGATGACTCGTTTCCAATCTGGTTTCCTTGTACAGCACGGAAACTGCTCTGGTGAAGGTTGTGAACGACCTCAGAATCAACTGCGATGAAAGAAAAATCTCTGTTCTCGTTCTTTTAGATCTAAGTGCCGTGACAGATTGGGCAGGCCTCTCTGGTTTCTGTCCTATCTAACTGATCGAGACTGTTTTGTCTCTATCAATAAATTCTCCTCAGAAAGAATGAACGTCCTATGTGGAGTGTCGCAGGGCTCAATTCTGGGTCCGTTACCATAGGCACCGATTTATGTTTTTGCCAGTGGGTGCTCAAATTAAGTGAATACCACCAAGGTGAAGATTGACACAAAATCACTTTTATTGCGCTTGCTTTAGTAATTACCGTGGTGCAGGCTACTGTCATCTGTTGGACGTAGACACACACCGAAACGAAATGCAACACTGCTCTGCTACAAATTCATCACTGGTGGTGGATGCCTCACTTTGACTGTCTTTACACTCGGTATCTCTTTCGGTTTTTTAATTACAAATTTGTACGTTTTTACCCGATCATCACCCGTGTTTCACACTTGCTGTGTCGCTAGCTAGTAGCTACGTGACGGAACAACGTTGGTTTAGCCGACTCTAATGTTACATTGGCAGTTGGCTATGTGACCACGCCCCTTAACGTAGCCTACACATGCACAGAGCTGTAACAAGTTTAATTGGATAATGCGATTTGTAGTAAAACGTAAAACGTTCACCGATAATAATAAGTAATAATAGAATAAATAGATGCGTTTTTTTTTTTTAAAAGATGCAGTTTTTTAATACATTTATTTATTAATTTATTTTTTAATCGGCCTTCCCCGTGGGTGCTCAACCTTTTCGGAGCACCCACGTGATCGGCGCGTATGTCCGTTACTGTTTACTCTGTATATGCTGCCACTGGGGGCCATCATCCGCAGACATAATATTGATTGTTATGCTGATGACACGCAACCTTACATAGCAGTTACACCAGAAAGTCTTAGCCCCCTTCATGGCCTTATAAACTGCATTTCTGACATAAATGTATGGATGACACAAAACTTCCTCCAACTATAACAGGATAAAACAGAGGTTTTAGTAATTGGTCCAAAGGGGCAGAGAGAAAGTGACCTCACAACTAACTGCACTACCACAACACGTTTCCTCTCAGGCAAGAAATCTGGGCATTGTCATTGACTCTGATTTAACTTTCAAACCACATATAAGGAACATAACTACAACTGCATTCTACCACTTGAAGAACATTGCAAAGGTCAGACATTTTCTCTCTCCTGCTAATACAGAGAAACTTGTGCATGCTTTTTTTACAAGTAGACTGGACTATTGTAACGCACAGGACAAGTAGGACAATTACAACATGCTCAAAATGCTGATGCTAGAGTTTTAACCAGAACAAAGAAAAGAGCTCACATCACTCCTGTTTTAAAGTCCCTGCACTGGCTGCCAATTCATTTTTAGAATCGATTTTAAGATTCTTTTACTTATCTATAAATCTTTCTATGGACTTGCCCCTGATTATATTAACGATAAGCTGCCAAAATATGTCCCTGCCAGAGTCCTCAGATCCACAGACGTTCAAAAAACACAACACAACATATCTATCTATCTATCTATCTATCTATCTATCTATCTATCTATCTAGATGTAGTACTGAGAGATGAGGGAGAGGTATTATAGAGAGGAAAAAGTGGTAAGGATGTCCTAGTTGCCCCCTGCTTTGAGCGAGTACTATTTTTAGAAAGCAGAAAGATAAGGGGAAAAAAGAAAAAAGAGCCCCCAGAGTCGACAGCAGCAGTTTTATGTTCTGGACAATTTACACTCTCCTTATGCTACGATGACCTTTTGCCTTCATCTTTCACTCATCCCAGCCCCCTCCTGTCCTCATATCCTCTGCTCCTCCTTTCTCCTTCTCTTGTCTTCCCTTATCTCCTCTCTCCCCTCCTCTCATTTTTTTCGCCTGCCGTCTTGTCCTTCCTTCCTTTCCCCCTTCCCTTCCTTTCATCCCTTCTATTCTAATTTCCGCACTTCTTCTTCTCTTGTGCAAACATGCACACACACATTCTGTTCGCAATACAGAAATACAGTGAAATACAGGCAGGGGCTGCATCGCTGAAACTGCATTATGTAAGATTTGAGAAAATCAAGCATGTACGTCAGTGTGTGTGTGTTTACGTGTGTTTGTGTATATAATAACATAACATAAATCATATCTGAATCGTAAAGACATAAAAGTGTCTCTGTGTGTTATTTGTCTGTTCCAACATGAAATGTCTTCACAGACAGACTGTGACTCGAATCCAATCTAAATGCAAAAACTCTTTATTAATCATTCCTCAAACACTGCCAGCAATATAAATGAGACACACTCATGCTGTGTGTGTGTGTGTGCGTGCGTGTGTGTGTGTGTGTGTGTGTGTGTGTGTCCCAGCCCATTATCACTTACAGCCAGGAGCAGCTGGAAAGGGGGTAACACTACTATGCACGGCATTCATTATCTTCAACCACCAAAGCAGGTTTCATATGCTCAGTGTAAAAACCTTTCTATATTTTGTTTGTTCATCACACACACACACACACACACACACAGACACACACACACACACATGGAGTGTCACTTGCCCTCTGAATACAAGCAGTCAGCCAGATGGTCTGGTAAATCGCACCCAATGTAGTGATGCCAGATGCACGTGCACACACACAAACACACACATACGCACGGTTAGTGTTAATAGTATTTCTCCAGGTCACAGCTGGTCTGTGTTGGGTTAGACTGGAAATATGCCAGATGGGCAAAGAAAGAGAGAGACTTATCTGCTCCATAAGAAAGCTCAGCTATAAGCCATATATAAGTCATTATAGATGAAGAAAAGCATGGAATATCAGCACACACTACATCCACACACACACACACACACACACACACACACAGACACCTGGATTTACAAGAGGCAAATTCTGCAAAATAGATTAAATGAGAGAGCCAACACAGAGTTCAGGAGAAAGAGAAGCTGTAATTAAGGCTTGGTGAGGGTTCAGCCTATTGCTGGCTCCTCCAGGGAGGAGTAGCTTGGGAGGGGGACTCCAGGCAACAGTGCCCAGGTCTGTGTTCCACGCTGGGATCCAAAAGGATCAGTCCCAGTCCAGTAACAGGATCTGACAAAATGCTACGCTTCATTCTGCTTAATAGGAGCTAGAAGTATGTCAGTGGAAATTAAGGAATGCTGTGGCTGCATAATCATGTGCAGAACCGATCATTGGGATAATAAACAGCAACAGCTGGGAGAATCAGCTTTGCCCATTGTGCTGAGGCCATTGGTGTCACAGTGTGCTGTAACACACACACACACACACACACACACACTATGTATGTGTATACATATTGCATACCACCCAGTTTGTAGCCCATATATTACATATTGCTATCTCTCTCCAAATCAACCTGGGGAAAGGAAAAGAAAAGAAAAGCAAGATGCATTTCTTTTCAGACAACCCGAACAGATAATCAAAGACAAAACAAACATGGAAAGGCATAACACAGGTGCTGTGGCATTGGCCTACATGACATGAAAACTAATGATGGCAAATACAGGAGACATGATGGAGCCTAAAGAAACAGAAAACATTCACACCCATAACTTCCTTTCGCTCTCTCTGTTAATCTAATTAACAGAGGACACAGAGGAAGGAGGTTCAGGTCCAGCAGATGTGCCCCCAATCCTTCACAGCCAATCAAAACTCAGCCTTACTTCATGGATGGACATAAACAAAGCAGCTGATTGGGTGATGATTTTGCAGCTGAGGTGAAGAATTTTGGAGAGGCCTACTGCAAGGTTGTCTGACACGTCTTCATTGCTTAGGAAAGGCAAAATGTTGCCCAATTTAACATTGTGCAAAAGTCATAAAGATTAATTAGCTTGTTGGAAGAAAACACTTGAGTTTACCAAGGTAGTTTATTGATTAAAATGGATCGTAATATACCAAAAAGGTAATTAAATGCTCCCTATACTAAAACACTTGATGGACGACATGAATGACAATCCTGACGACAAATCACTTCATGAACCACATCAGACAGCCAAGCCAGTGAGCTCAGTATGTTTGAGGGGAGGTCAATGTTTCTCTCAATTTTGTTAGATTATTATACTGCCACACTGTGGACAATGTTGGTAACTGCATATTTAGCAGCTCTGCAATTTTGCCACATTGAGTAAATCCCAACAAGGGTACACACACCACACTGGGGTACATACACCACACTGGTGTATGCTTAGTGAAAATGAATGTGAGCTTGTGTGCATTGCTTTTTAGTGGTAAACTGATGCAAAACTACATTTTTAATAGATTTCAAAATTGCAAAACTGCAAAGTTTGAATGCAGATTAGTAATTAGAGTCAAGTCTGGGGTGCAGATGTATTTATACCATCATGTCAGCTCCATATGTAAACTCCTCACTGAAACGTCTTTATTGTTTTAAACTGTGCACGACTGAATTGAAGGTACATAGACCAAATACCCTAGATGGATATTTTGTCCTCAAATGAACAGAACTGAATTTTCTTTTTACCAGTGTAACTTACGTGATCCAACTAATGATGACCTTTATCCAAAAGCAACTTGATCCCTAAAAACAGTTGGCCTAGCTTCATGTGGATGGGGCATACTTGAGTTCTCCCACACAGTCACAGTGGTGGGGTTTCTCTCCTGTGCTGCTGTAAGGAGACAGGTCTTAACGGTGAAGCTGTTGGGGCTTCTCTTTTATGTCTCTCTTATGAAAGAGCCAGTGTGACCTCAAGTTACTTAACTCGGTAAAGCTTTTGTTGCATAGGTCACACTTTGTTTCAAGGGTTGAACATTCTTGCTAGAGTGAAGGTCTCAGCATACTGGTCACAGTGGTGGAGTTTCTCTTCTTTGTGAAAGAGCTGGTGTGCTTTAAGGTTATCCAGTCTTCCCACACTGTTCACACGAGTGTCGTCACAGTCTATCCATGTCCACTGTTGAGGTGGACAGAGGAGCTATCTGAGGTGGAGATAAAGGAATCAAAGGAAGTAATAAAGGAAGCAAAGAGAAAAGATAGGTATGGGATGCATAGAGACAGTCAAAGGTAAGACAACCCCAAATCAGGGTAAAGGGATATTTCACCTCCCCTTTCGCTGTTGGCCCTGTGCGAGAAAGATCCGTGACAGGCATTGGTGCAAATGGGTCTACACGGGTTCAGGCCGAGTTATGCTTCTGCGTAGATACACAGAGAAGGGGTTTATGGGTAAGCATAGGCCGCAGATGCTCGCAGAGGGTTGACGCGCACACTGCCAAAATCTCAACAACTCAGCACTATGCGTAGTTGCAGAAGAGAGTACATCAGTGACCATTATCTGGGCTCCCAGCCTATGGATCATTTCTAAAGCCAGATACCAATCAGTGATCTCTGTATTGGCATCTTTCATGCAGTGGATCCAGTGAGTCTGGGTATGACAGGAACAGAGGGGAAACCATGGTCTTTCTATCCATGATTTCCCACTCCTCAAAACAAGCCAACGCAAGATGTAAGTGTAACGTCGATGCATGACAGTGATGTTCTGCTTGAAAAATCATGTTGGTCTACCATCATGGACTGTCGCTCCATTGCTGTCTCTTGTCTCATTCCCCCATAATGGTCTATAAGCGTTGAGGTCTGCTGCACACTGACATTTGATGCATGAGATTTCATGCCAAAACAACTAGAGCAGAAGTCCTATAAATAACTATACACGCAACAATATGTAACAAACTCTCAATTGTGATTACAACAATGACATTTTGATATTGTGGTGACTGAGACCAGAGCAACTTAATCCCTTTACTTCCATCAGATTCACTCTGTCTCCTCTGATGATACGATCTCCTGTATTTGTGTGAACGTGTGTTTATACTTTTCCCCACTGTGTGCACACAGCATCAGCCAAGATGAACCAGCTGCATATAAAGTGGGTCACTCTCTCTCTCTCGTTCTCTCTCTCTTCCATTCTCCATGTCTCCCTCTCTTTCTTTCGCCATTGAATGTAAACCGAGGTGTCAGAACCAGAACTGCCTATAGCAAAATAATTCAGTTTCTAGTCAACAATTCCCTGTTTGTGTGTGTGTGTGTGTGTGTGTGTGTGTGTCTGAGATACTGATGCACCACAATGAAATAATAGATTCAGATGCAGATATCTAATCCTGACACTACAAAATCTGGATAAACACCATGTATCATGTATCGCATCTTAGCACTCACATCGTTTTGCTCAGAAGTTGGATCCAGAAATCATGAAGAATCAAAAAGTATGACTTTTTTCACCTAGCTTGTTCAAATATCTTTGCATACAACATGGACACTGGTTGGTTGTACATGCCTGTCATGTCCCATGTCCATTTCCTGAGCAGGAGGTCTGAGGTAAGAACTTGTGATAATTGTAGTGTTCCAGATTCAATACCATCTTTTTCTGTAGCAGTTTCAACATCTTGATAGAAAATACAACATCTTTTTTTGTTTTATTAATTAATTAATTTATTTATTGAATTGGGACAGTGCACAATAATCAACATATCAGCATTACACATCAATGTAAATGTGTCGGATTTGCTAAATTTCATCCGTAGTCCCAAGGCAGGTACTCACAAAAACACGAAACAAACCTCACAATTACAAAAGACAAATTACAAACAGTATTACAATAAAAAAAAGAAAAAACTCTCTCTGAAAACTCTCTCTGAAAACCCATTCGTTCTTCACTGACATTGTGTCACTGGGGGCCCTGTGCTCCTCCTTCCTACCTGTGGCTGTCTGGCTTATTATTATGGTCTGTCTGGCTGTCTGGCGGGCTGGCAGGCGGGTGGTCTCTGAGTGAACTTGATCCTGAAATCGGCAGCTGGCTGCGGCGTGCAGGGGCAGCGAGGGGGCTGTGTGGAGCTGGGCCAGCTATGTGCCTCAACACTTGTCAACAGCTCTGTAATGAAAGTGGCCTTTTCCTCAGCGGCCTCTTTTTCATTAGCAGGGTCAGGGGGTCACCGCCCCAACACTGGGTGTCTGTCGGGCCTCAGCGGGCAGACGGGTGAGGAAGACGGGTGAGGAAGCCGATTAGAGAAGGGGATATAGGGGTTGAGGGGTGTGTGTGTGTGTGTGTGTGTGTGTGTGTGTGTGGGTGGGTTTCCATGTGGTGGCTAGTTGGCTTTTTATCTTTTGTTTTCCTCTCCCATTCCTTAGCTGCACCCCGTAGCTCTTCGCACTGTCAATCCCAAGTTTAATGCAAACTAACTCTCACCTGACACCGTAGCTGTGGCTCAGCAGATACACAGGCACGTCTCTTCCTCGGGCATCTTTCTATTCAAGTCACTGCCCTGGTCTCTTACCGTGTCTCCACTGGTCAGGGCTTAGCTCAAGTCCTGGCCACAAGCTCCAACAGATTCAAGGCTAGTAGTAGATAGTTAGCAGTAAGACATGTTATTATCACATCCTGGTGTTTGTTTACCTGTGTAGCCCCAGTCAGGGGGGATTGAGCGAATGGAGACAATAATAATAATATCTTTGTCTACTGGCAGACGCAACTGCGGTTCTCTATCAAAAAATCCTTTTACATTGCAGGCCCACCCTCAGGCCCTATTCCTATCCACTGGCACTAATCTTTATCACTGCATTTTCCCAGCCTCAACCTCAGCTTCAGCCCTTGTGTCAACTCAGGCCTCAGCCCGAGTCTACACCCTCACCCCTACTCCCATCCAGCTCCAGCACCAACAGGCCGGCTTTCAGCCAGCCGAGTCAAAAGTTCAATGTCTGCTTCAAACAAGAGCTGCCTGTGAGCTTGCCACCACCACCGCACTTCTCTCCTCTCCCATCTGCCCGGGGTCGCAGCTTGGCTGGAGAGCAAGAGCACTGAGATGAGAGAGGAGCTGCCTGGCCCAGCTGAGTGTGTGTGTGTGTGTGTGTGTGTGTGTCTCCTACTTAGTCCTACTTACTTCTCTCCTTTCCATTCCTTTCTCTTTCCTCCATTATGCTCCTTTAACACAGATGTGGCCAATTAAGAGTGGTTGGGAGAGAGCGAGAAAGAGAGCAATAGAGAGGGGGGAGTCAGTCAACATCCCTCTCCTCCTCCTCTTCCCCTTCACCCCGGCCTCTCGCACATGAAAGGGGCTGCGGATGGCCGATGGATGGCCGGTGGGGTGTGTGCTATGCGAGGGCCCCAGACCCAGACACAACACAACACACAGAGCTCTGCGGGCCTCCACAGCTGGGCTGGAATGTGACCTGCTTCAGATTTTAATGCCAGACTAGGCCCCGTGTGTGAAAACGAAGTGAAAGGGGGAGGATATGGATGGAGGGATGTCAACTGCAAAACAACACATGCATGCTAGCCTGCATAAGCCTTTTGATAAGCCGTGAGTGTGTCACATATTTTCTTGCTGTAGCACAGAAACAGCACATACAACTGGACAATTGTGATAAATCCTTTTTAAGTCACCTTTATTTCTTCATCATCACATTCCATGAAAGTTGTAATGAACACTAATATATCATAGATAAGATAAGAATATCCTTACTCTCTTTCTAATTCGATTCACAAAGGTACATACTGCCTATATATTCATTGGTCATAACCCTACAAAGAGAGGATCAAAAAAATAAATATGAAGTTAAGTACAGATATCCATATACATATTGATGTAAATCAATACTTCTCAAAGTGGATTCCACATAAAGTGGAACCAAAGAGCTTATTTGATTCTGGTAGATAAAATGAGGCTTCACATTGTATTATTATGAGCTCAAGTGCTCAGAATAGATATTACAGAATGTACTATATTTTGGGAAACCCCACACAACACAAAGCAAACGTACCAATCGTATTAAGGCATCCTGCTATATGAACGACATTAGTGTACTCAAGATAAAGTTTAGGAATGACTAATTAAAAAAAAAAAAAAGAAACTCCAGATATTCACTTGGACAGTTTTGACAGAGCAACCGTCCAGAAATAAGGAATTAGAAAGACTGACAACGATATCTGTTGAACTATGAGAAGGTCACAATCTTCCCTGGTATTGTGTAATAGGCAACAAGACCTCAGAGGTTACAGACAGCTTAGTAGTATTGTAGTTACTGACAGTCAATCAGACTGGTGAGGTCACTGGAACTTGGAACCCAGCATTTTTTTTGAAAAGGACATAAATGTCCGTCTGTCCTACGGAGTGGGAGACCTTGAATGGCTCTACTGGATCGTGGAGAAGTCTTTAAGAAAATCACAGGTCTTCTTGTGGATGACCTCTCGAAGCTTCCTGACCTTCCGGGCACTGGAGGACCCTACAAAGCTGTCAGGCTGAAGGACGGCCATGCCATTGTGAACATCTCCCATGATGATCAGCTGTCCCTCGGCTGCAGTGATGTTGGGGCAGGGGCAGTTCCAGTCCATGTTCAGGAGAGTCACCTCTAAGGGTTCCTGGCCAAAGAACTTGAGACCCATCTTCTCATCCTTCAAGATCTCTTCCACCGTCACCAAAGCATGGCCCGACTCTTGGTCCTCTGTCAACTCAGTCACGCGCCCCAGGATCACAAAGTCACTCTTGCAGAAGCTGGTCACCATCTTCCCCCGTGGTTTACACATCTTGCAGTTGTGGTTCTTCGGGAAGGGGCACATCTCTTCACAGGTTTCTTTGGACTCAAAGTTGTTCTCATTACCGCCACAACCTCCATAGACAAAGGACTGGCACTTTTTGAGGCTGCTGCTGTAGGCCCAGCGAGGTTCATAGGTCTTGCAAGGTCCTTGGACGCTGGGTAAGCTACAGGGGGCGGCCAGTTCTGCCCCGCACGACAGCATGCAGGCTTCATAGGTGTCAAAATGGTTCTGGTTTTTATTGCACTGGCTATAGGTGAAGGTGAAACAATTGTTCCTCTTTGATTCATAGTACCAGCTCATGTGCTCTTCGCCACAGTCGCCTGTGTCTGGACTCTTCAGGCACTCCTCAGCTGGAACGGGCAAGTTGGTACTATTCCCCTCTGCATTCTTATCTCTCGGTCCTCTCCTGATCACTACCAAGGGAAAGTGGGATGATATGGTCCCACCAACATTTCTGGCTGTGCACGTATAGATTCCGGCATCCTGTAGTTGAGCATTGTATATGACGAGCTGGCCAATATTAGTGACCACGACATTCCCTTGGACATGATTAGGTCTCATGATGACGTTCTCCTTGCCCTCCAGTTGTTTCTCCCAGGTGATTTCCGGATGCGGCTTCCCAGACACCTCACACAGGAAGCTAGCTGTCTCACCCACGAACACAGCCTGTTGGGTGGGGCCACTGAGCATGGTGGGAGGATGGATGTCAGCTGGGAGGGTGGTCTGGAGGGCAGTAGTCGGACGAAGGGTGGTCTCCACGGGAATCGGGCTGGTGTTCGGCCAGGTCAGGTGGTACCTGTAAGTTAAGAAATGAATGAATCAGTGCTAGGATAGATTTAAATCATCGAAGGACATACATACAGTACATGTATATTCTGTACTATATGTGGACAGCCACCATGAAAAGTCTTTACCTCATCACAGCAACAAACAAATAGAGATCTAAAATACTTAACATGTTACCTGCAGGTGACCACAGAGATAGAGATACCCTTGGAGCAGGCCTCTGCATCCATGTAGCACTTGTTATAATAGGTCATGCCGTCAGATGCACAGGTGAAGTGGGGCTCTCTCTCACAACGGTCCCTGCACTTACAAACAGGCTGGCCATCCCAGATGTCGCACTCGGACCCTTGCTGAGTGCACATGAACTTGTCGCAGGTGGCGCCCTTTGGCATTCCAATGGGGCCCTTGTTGCCCTTGATGTCCATGTACCGTGCCGCCACACAGCTCTTGTTACCACACACATTAAGGCAGCACTTCTCGAAGGTCTCACAGTCCTACGGTTGGGAGAGAAAAACCAGTGTGGATCAGTTTTGGCCAATATTTGTTTTAGACATAGCATGGACTAATATTTAAGGGGAGTAAATTAAGCTAAAATATATTATGGAGATAATTTCTAAGGGTTGGGTTTCTATTTTTATTTTGACCCCTATGGAACTCTTGCAGAGTGCAAGGGAAAACAGGATGACAATTTATGGTATACTGAAGGAAAATAACTGAACCAGAAGAAATCTGTAAAACCCATAGAGATGCATTCAAAACTTCAAGAGTGGAATAAATACTTCAGCACCACAAATAAATATACCATAAATCTCACAATCTAAATGGGATTAAACTACAATTAATCAGTTTCTAAGCAGAATATGGCAATATCTTATTACTTGTGTTTTTATATTTTTGGTTTTTGCTTCATTCCTTTAGGTCTTTCACTATCCAACAGTACTATTCCTAAGTACTCACTCCCTCCACAATGCATTTACATCATGCTGTATCACATATTTTATTACGAAGATGTAGCCTAAACAATTACGTCATATGTCTCGGGGAAAGAAATCCTTTGTCTGTCAAATTGGTTATTTTATAATATTATATTTAGCTCTTGAACTGTATAAAATGATACCCACAGCACATTAGATGTGAGTGTCTTTATACAGACCCACAAGTAGTAGGGCACACTGAAAAAAATATCCATTTTAACAAGTCAGTTATTCTCGAGTCGTAAAATCTTATGTTTCTTAAACAACGAGAGGAAATCTGCCATCGAGATAATGTTATGTCACTTGTTCCGATAAATCTCTTGTTCAGAGAAGGTTCTTGAGAGCGATCTACCGGATTCCTGCTTTATTTCAAGATGGTGTCGCTTGTTTCAAGAATTCTCCAAATAAATTAAACTGCATCGGAAACGAGTGAAATTATTTTACCCAATTGGCAGATTATTTCACTTGTTTTAAGGAAACGATTTTAAGACTCGCTGCTAGACTAAATGACTTGTTAAGATGTCGTTTTTTTGCAGTGCATCTCTCTAATAGCGCCAGTACTTTGTGTACTGTATGCACGCGCTATGGGTCTCCACATTCCGCATGCAGTCCACCAGCCTCAGTAACCGGAACGGTGCATAAAACTCACCTGGTCAGATTCACACTCGCGCATGCAGGTGCTCATGGCATCCACCCACAGGTTGGGGTTCATCTCGTTCGGGCACATGCCTGCGTGAGAGTACACCACTTTTGACACAGACATGGGCATGGGCATGGTCCTCACACGACAGCTGTATATGTACAGTAGCAAAATATAACACTGTCCCAGAAGAAACCAAATCCATCTTGGAAACAGCATCCACCACATGTCCGGCGCGTAACGGAGCGGCCACAAAAGATCCCGAAGAAAACAAGTCCAGTGAGAGCCACTTGAGTTTGATACAACTTTAAAGCTTTGAAAAACACACTTTAAAATTTCACTTGATTAATTTTCAAACCACTAGAATCGCAGTTAATCTGATGCCATATCATAAAACGGGGGAAAAACGGGGCAGTGCAGCGCCAGCCTCAAGTGGAGAGCTCCCCAAGTTAGCTGCTCCACGTTTAATAGTCCGAAGAGATTAGAGTTGCGGTATGCAAACCTTATTACTTAAGATCTAACTACATGAATTACAGTGGCTTGTCTACTCCGACAGCAAATCCCGGCTGAGTTACAGTTATGATGAACTTAATTAAAGAAAAAAAAAAGTTCTCCAATCGTCTGCGGGCTGCGGTTTCGCACAGAGGACTGGCGAGACACCTGTGCGTAAAGGCGCTCGGCCACCTTAACCCTTAGCTTGCAAAGTTGGTGCGGAGGAGACAGCCCTGTGCATGCAAGAAACTATAAGTAAATATACATGTTACAAAACATAGATGCAAACATTTAATTTATTATCACGAATAACGAGTTTGACTCTTAAGAATGAGTTTGACCTAAGAGTTTGTAGATTTAAACTATATACTACTCAATGCACACAGTAGTCCCGTTCTTATTCTCACGTGACAATGTCATTGGACTAAAACTAATTTCAGTTTAAGCCAAATCAAATGGGGTTAATAGTGAGTATTTCTTGGTTTTGGAGATGTTTACTGTAACAATACATCTCCTGTCCTGCTGGCAGACTGTAGCAAGATAATACTGAGTGTCAATCTCCAGAAGATGGCACCAAACCCAGTGCAGCCCTTATAGCCTCTGTAACCTATATGCATCCTGTTCTAATTTGGTGTGTGCACTGGACGTCCTCAACATCTTTCCCCCGTTGGTAGACACAAAGCATCATAGGACCTGGACAGTTACCAATGGAGCCACCAAATGGTAAATTGCTGAAATAGATGGGAAGACAAGACTGGCGCTTACAGTACAATTGTATATGGTTCATAATATCGGTTTCTCTGTACCGTGGTTGTACATAATGTATTGAACGTTTGTCTTTTTTTTTCATGACAAAGATCATCTAAATAGGAAAAACTCCAAGTAGGGCTCATGGAAATCTTAAATGTAAATAATTAAAGTCATCAAAATGCTGCCACAATATTGACATAAAAGAGGTCATAAGTAGTGCAAACAGCTTGGTATCATGTTGTGAGATACTGGTTTGTTCCCAAAAAGTAAATTCCAGGAAGTGTTGCAAAAAAAGGGGCCATCTGTCTGAGACTGTTCAAGTGTTTGAAAATAAGGATTTTGCAACATCTTCTTTCAAATGGAGATGAAGACGATAGTACCACTGGTTTAACAATATGATAAATTCCATATAAAACAGCTTTTGCTGACCTTCAAAGTGTTTTAGATACTGATGAGTTAAGCTAACATAAATTATGAAATGAAGTTCAAGACACATGGTAACAAAGCTCATTTCCGCCCTAGCTTACAATTATTTTTAAAAGAAAATGAGTATTGAGATGTAATAAATAAATACGTTTTTATTGGCATGGCTCAGTCTAAATGTGTTTTGCAGCAGAAATGTGTGTGTGTGTGTGTGTGTGTGTGTGTGTGTGTGTGCACACGTGTGCGTGCGGTGTCTATGTGAGTGTGTTGGGCCTTATGATGCTGAGAAACTGTCTGGTTAATGATTGAGATTTTTAATTCATTCTTGTCTTGATGAGGAGTGTCTTGGTAGCAGCTTAGAGTCTGCAAAGTCAGACATGGATTTAATTGGTGTGTGTGTGTGTGTGTGTGTGTAAGAGAGAGAGAGAGCGAGGGAGAGAATGTTTGAAGTGTGTTCTGCCACAGTCTGTGCTTCCCAAGCTGAGCCCCTGCTGAGCCCAAAGAGGCCCAGTGCTCTCCAGCCCTAACCTCTCAGTCTTAGTCTGGCCTGCTGTCACTGAGCCCTCACTGACCACAAACACATGGGCATACACGCACACGCAAATACAGACGCACACACACACACACACACAGAAAAAAACAGTATGTACAGACATGGACATACACACGTGATAAATGTAAAAGCACAAACACTGTCATACTCCCATGTCTCCTCAACCGCTACCTCCCTCAGGCCCTGCACCCCTAACCTTCACCCCTCAGGACCCTGCATTCCCAGCATAGCCGGCGCTGGAGGGGCTACGAGACATGTCACATATTGAATAAAGCCAAATGGAGGACCCCCCCCGCAGGGCGTTCAGACAGTCTATCTGCCTTCAGCACAAATATTGTCTGCAAACCGACCTTGACTTTGACCTTCACTGTTGTGCCCTTGCCATCTCTGAGCCCAGTCCAAAACAAGTCTGCCACTCTCATGATGTCTTAGCTGATGTTGTTCAATTCCACTGATCTTGTAATGTGGTGTTATATGCCAACATGAAGCTTCTATGTGTTTCTTTTTGCACCGGAAAAGCCAGAATTCAATTTGTACCATGATCAATAGAGGGTTTTTATGTTTTCTTTATCATTGCTGCTAGAAATAATCCACTGATACAGCAAAAAAGTTTAATAACTGAAACTGACACGGAGTAGCTTTGACAATGTTTCTAAATTCTTTGCCCATCCCAATAAGGTCCCAGTACAGTGTTGGGGATAATACAGTCAATCAATCAATCAATCAATCAATGGCACTTCAGAGGTTAAAATGCCATTTTTATTAAATGTAGTGAATTTATGGGTTTTAAATGGGGTTAAATGAAGCAATGACTCACAAGAGGCTGTGCTTTTAAGTGACTAAGAGGAAACAGTCGTGTGAGAGTGTATGAGAATGTGTGAAAGTAAATTCATACTGAATCTTAGTACACATCTTAGATATATTAAGACTTCAAGGAAAGGTCTTTAATGGCAAAAGGCTTAGCGCGCTGAGGCTGCTTGGGCCTTCCTCCGGCTGTTGGCCTTACACACTGGAAGAAATGCTTCATGAGCTTAGGGAGAGAGCTTGACAACAATGACACGAGGAGGCCACAACCTAATCTGTCTCACAGGTCCTAATCAATGTCACAAGGTGCGTTGAGTGTGGTACAACACAACGGACCGCTGTGAACGCACCACCATCTCCAGGAATTCTGAAGAGCCAAGCTGCCGTCATCTCGTACCGTAGGATGGGATTTGACTTCGCAGTGATCAGTAAATGGGAAATGGGAGTTCTCGCCAGGATTTGCTGTGAGACTGAGTGGAATCAGGACCGGGGGGCACCAGGGTGGCCGTCCAGCGACCGGAGGTTCAAGACCTCCTCTCTAGCTGCCCCGGGCAGAGAATTTCAGGGTATTATTACTCTTAACATAAGTGCTATGATCTCAGAAACTTTAATGCTGAGGTGAAGAAGGCTGCAAAGAGTTTGTATCACCCTCATAATGCTTTGCAGAGCCAGAAACACCCCATAGCAGCTTGGCCGGGGGAATCAGCACAACTAAAGTAGAGCATATCTGAATTTTCATGATGTAGGATAACCCTGGCATTGATCACATATGTCACACTTTAGATCAGTAAGCCAAGTCTAGGACCACAACATTAAAGTAAAAATCACTCCATTGTGGGATTGGATGAGGAATCACTTGAGGCCCACACAGTGGATCCATGACTTAAAGCGATAATTTGACAGTGGAGGTTCAACGTCAACCCAAACCTGATCTGATACCATAAAGATATTTCATTTCCAATTTCACAAAGCAATGCAGGTAGCAGCTAAAGCATCATCTCAACCTTCATTTTGGCACTGGGTTACATTCACCAATAACAGCAAACCAGTTCAAAAAAGGCCTCAATCAATCTCAGTGACGGGACATATAAATTATATATTGCCCCAACGATTTCCCCATAGCTCTTTCAGTGGCTTTACGGTGTCGTACATGCATTTGTGTAGCAAATAAGTAGCTCTGTATATTGGCTTTGTGCATGATCCCTTCAGAGAGGGGCACGGATCGCACCAAGGGCCACAGTCCAAGCACAGCGACCGAGGCACGTACCTGTGAGTAACATCGCCCTCTGCCTCCATTTCTAAAATGCTCTTAGGGGTCTACAGTTTCTCCTGCCCATGTTTGAGGCCTGGGAAGCTGGCGGGGCTGGTTCAAAACAATGAAGGGGTTATGACTGTTCATACTAAGCTCATTATGAGTGTCTGACACCAGAACAAAGGAGAGAGACGCGTCCAGCCACAGCGGGGCCCTAAGCTGATTCCTCGACCCTCGTCCAGAGAGAAAAGGTCTAGACACACAGCAATGTCGGATGGATAGACGTGCAGACACACACACATTCAATGAAATCCAATATTCCTACATCCCTACGTTCAGAGTCACACACACACATTTAGTGGGCATAGCCACTAACTTTCTAAACATCATTTTGCTGGTATTATGCAATATTTGTTATCTCCGTTAACACTGGATTGCGACGTCAGAACATCTGCTCACCACATGGACACTATTGTCTCCATTTCACTGAAGAGGTTAAGGATTTCACACATATTTGCAGCGTGTGTGTGTATGTGTGACCGTAACTCACGCTTTGTTTATGTTCTTTAAGTCAGGAAGAGAACATAACAAGACTTCTTGTTCTCTTGAACATGCCTCTTTTAATACGATCCAAAACAGCACATACAACTCTCTGGCTTGCTGTGCAGACGCAGGTCAAAAGTGAATGGACAGGCTGAAGTCACAACAACCGCAGCTGGACTGGACCATAATATTGAGTTTTGATGATACACAGGACATATCCAGTACTACTTTAAAAGTATTTTTATTAGCATTAATAATGTGGCTAACATAATAAAGTGTCATTTTCAACTTCAGCTTCAGAGACTTCTAAGGGAATCACCAATATAGTCTACAATCTGTACCCAGTAGATAGAAATAGCTTGATAAAAGTAATACAAAAGGGAGAACATTCTTGTCTAGGGCACGGGTTGATGAAGTATCTTCAAATAGGATTGCTGACCTTGCACAACTTAGATATTTAACCTCTTGCAAACCAATAATAGCGGGATTCCCATGCAGGTCTGGAAACTGTGGAGGAGAATGGGAAATTAATTCAATAACTTGCAGCTCTGGAAAAGTATGGAAACCTGTTCTTCAACACCGGTACATACATTTATGATGTTACACATCCAGTATGCAGTTGGGAAGAATTAGAATTAAAACTTCTGAAAAATATTCTGTCTCTAGAGGAACTTTTTTACTGCTCATCTCTCATAGAGTTCATGAGCAATTAAGCACCGGTTTTCTGCAACAGGTAACTGTAGTGACGTCTATTACTCGCTTTCATTTGGAGAGTCATAATATACAAAAACCTATGGCAATGTGATGCTGACAGGATTTTATTTTTAAAAATATTTTATATTTAGTATTTTTGCAAATAAATCTGAGAATTGGAGACAAAATGTGACTGTAGATTCAGTCGTCAGATTACTGGGGCGGCTCATGTTGACCGTCAATTAATCCATGCTGAGGTACGTGAGTTAAAGCAGCGAAATGTTCCACCCAAGTGAAATATGGCTTTAATAATGACTTAGCTTTGTCAACTGATACTTAGACCTTAGGCAACAACTACTACTGGACCTAGAAGGAAAAATGCTGAGAAAACTCAAGTTTTTACACAGAATGCTACTGTGTGTGTGCCATTGCACTTCTGGGTTTCAGGTCTTCTGGCAAAGGGATCAATTTTAGTTAATTTACATGGAATTTAGAGTGGGACTCCAAGAAGCCCTGAAGATCTTTTCATCTTCATTTTAAGAGAGGATATTTTCATCTCAACCGGTACTTCAGTTGTTATTCTACAGGTAACTGACCTATTCTGATTGAACTTGACTTCATTATCACCGCAAATTAGTATAATCTCTAGTATGTGGCTCACTCCCATGTCAATATGTGCTCTTCTACTCCCTCTAGTGGCTCACACAGACACAGACACACACACAGTCAGGTGTCCACGTCCTTCTCTAGGACACAAGGCCAGTTTCAGAGAAAAAGAAGGAAGTGATCAAGTAATTCACCATGCTTTATCAAAGAACAAATACAGGTCTCCAGAACCAAAAACACAGGTTTAACAGTGCCTAAGGTTATTTCTACAAGAACACAGGGCATATATAAAAATATCAAACTCTGAATGCATAGGTTAAGTCAAACTGTATTCCGCTTCTGCTAGAACAATGAGCGATCCAACAAATACAATGTTAGTCATCTCCTTTCAACGATAGGACTCCACATCAAACATGGTGTTCTCACACTGGCCCGAGGCTTTTCCACCACACTGCCCCGCTTTCTCAACCAAGCACCCGTCTTCCATCTGTGGCACAACTTAACTTAATAAAGCATTTAAACATGGCTGGGAACATAAAATAAGCATTCACAACAGTGCGTTCAACACGTTTGACACTTCTCTCCTTGCAGCAAACCTTCTGGAAACACATTCTTTTTCCTCCACAGTGCACTTGGCTTCAACTGCAGTGTATCAGTGCCTCTCTTCCCGGCTTTGAACTCTCGCTCACACAGCAGTAGACGAACGTAACAGGCCTAGCTCGTTAAAAAATATACAAATTAATAAAAAATATATCATAAAACATACGAATACAGTAAGAGCTTAAGGTATACATGTTAACAGTAAACAATTACCACTGGGTTAGAAACTGTTGATTGTAGAATGTGTAGTGGCCGCCTACTGCACTGCTAAACTTAAAGAGCCAGCATCGAGAATTAAAGAACATATTAAGGTCTTCGGCTTCCACGTTGGTCAACGGTGTTGACATGAAAGCAGCGTAAAAAGCATCCCCATCCTACACAGCATGGCTGTGCCGTTTGACCTATTAACATACCAGTTATAGTCTTAGTGTACAAGAATGACAATGCATTGTCCATTTTATGTCAGTGACAATTCCAATAAAGCTACTAAGTAGAAGACACTGTAGAAAATCCAAAATATTTTTTTCCCCTCACAAAATTAAATAGAAGTACTCAATTTGACTTGACAACCAAACGGAAGGAGTACATATTATTTTGTCTTGCTTGCAGTCTAAAAAAAACCACAACATAGCTTAGATTTCAACTGGGGTGACACACGGCGCAGATCACCATTTCAGGAATCTTCATTTGGAATAGTGTTGGCGGTTCAAGGAAGCATTCAATCATCAAACCAGGTCACAAACCAATGAAACACAAACCATCATGTCCTCTGCTACATCTTCTTATACCCTTCATTTGAAAACAAAGTTGCTTTTCTGATTTTCTAAAGCACTGACAGTTTATTCTGCACAACCTGGCTAGATACATATTTGGTTTTGATTCTAATCACAGTTAAATATAATTATAGTAACTGAACATGTTCAGGGTGAAGGCTAAACTATATGCTATATTAAGGAGCCTCATCCACCACTTGTGCTGGGACTCAAGGCTAGTTACCCTAAAGTGCACTGAAGGGTCTCACTGTATATGACAGGTACATTAATCAGTATTAATATACCTGTTAGATAAATTAAATTCACAGTTGACTGAGTTGTTTCATTACGTGTCATGCTGAGTAGCATACACTGAAGTGGAAATGATAATGCACTGTAGAAAATGAAAGGATCGATCGTGCTCCACTTGTGCGATAAAAATTAGTTGTCTTGTATTTTGCCAAGTTACATGAAAAGACAGAAAAAGCATTACTATTCCCACAGACCAGTACCAGTTATTTATTTTCCACAGTGTAGGCTTGATTGATTTGAATCTGTGGAGAAACCAAAATATCTAGGCCTACTTAAAATTTGCCTATCTTGACGTGGATATTGATTGAAGTGTGGTTGGCGAATATTAGTAGGTCCAAAGACGTTAAATCTCACCTGGTGGGGGGTAAAACTACCTCGGCCTCTATAATTAAACCAATAATGGACAATCTCTGCAGGAAAGACACTAAGGTTTATGCCTACAGCGTGTATGAATGTGTGTATGACTGAGTGGACGCCAGCTGGGATATCTGATAACGTTTTATGGGTTGATTTGCAAGTAAAAGTTGCGTTGTTATACAAATCCTTCCCGTCGTCCTCTCCTCTTGGTCTTATCAGACCATTTTCGTCCATGACCATAGTCCACGGCTAGTATAGGGATGTGTCCGTGTAAGGCTATTGCAGAGTCCCATTGAAGTCAACAAGGAAGATGGGCCGCTGCCCCCCTCTAATGTCCCACTGGAGCCTCAGCACAAAGTGCAGTGGGAGGAAAGAAAGAGAAAAAGAGGGAGGAGGGAGGGAAAGAGAGGCCCAAATACTTCAGCACATAACCGAGGACACCATGCATGAGTAATCGCTTAGCGCTGGTTGGGTACACTAGAGCGGCAGGAGGACAGGAGGAGGACAATGGCTACAGAACTTGGAAAACAAATCCCGATTAAGAAATTGGCAACACACCAAAGCCAAACAGAACTGCAACAAGGAGCCTTGAAGGGCAACTCGTGATGAGTTGGGGGTAGCTAAAACCCATTATAACTGGGGCAACTCGGATTCCATGGTGGCTCTAGTAGGTGAGGCGGGAGGCCTTCATGTTGTAGCAGGGTCTGTCAGTGAGGCCCCCGGCCCCAGAGAAAAGCGACAGGCCCTCTGCCTTCTCTAGCACCACCTCCAGCTCCTGGAAGTCCTGCAGCCGCGCCACATCCTTGTCCTGGACAGGAAAGGGAAATCACAAATCAGCAACTTATCTTACAGACAGGACTACACTCAACGTAACTTTTACAACGAAACAGTACAGGGAAATAGTCATTTTAAATAATATAGTTACTACACTCACCGGCCACTTTATTAGGTACACCTATCTAGTACCGGGTAGGACCCCCTTTTGCCTCCAGAACAGCCTGAGTGAGTGTATATGTGGTGGAAGACACAGTAGCTACTACATCACCAAGGCCAGTTCTGTACAGTAGTGTACAGTAGACACTGGGTGAATAATGACCTTTCTACCTCCAACAGCAGCAATACTGCAGAAAGTGGAGAGGAGGTCTTGACCCATTAATTATCATTGTCTCAGTTGCACAGTCTTTGGTCTTTGCCTGTTCTCAAACTTGTCCCTGCTGGCCACCGTACACTCTTACTGACCATGAGCCAATCAAAGCAAAACAAAGGCTCTGTATCAAGCAGTCTCTTGATTGGCTGCCTGTTACACTGATCTATACAAAGCAGTAGGGTCTAAACTTCTGCAAACATTTCCTTCCATTTCCTGACCTCTATTGGTTGTTTTAGGTACTGCACAGGCAGGTAGGTTTTATTTTGTGCATCGTCCATTTTGCGTTCAGTACAGCTTGCAGTGTGTAGGAAACAGTATTTTTCTTTCGTTTGAGAGTAGACATGTCAGTGAGTACTAGTACTTACCTGTTTTAATGTAATGAAGGCTAAAACGAAAATCTGTTAAAAAGAATAAGTTAAGTGGGAGAAATTCAAATATGGTTGGTTCGATGTTGCTAGCTAACCTAACTTAGCCAATTCCCTATCTATCCTAGGTAAAATGTAAGATAAGCTAATTGGCCCTATCTACTAATGATGTACAATCTACAAATGATGTTTTTGGAAATTATCCGTCACCAGCTGTGGCCACCTACGAACTGTGGTGAACAGCAGAGCTTGTTGAGACAGAGCACGGCTCAGATGCAAAGGAGCTTCTCCTGAGGAATTTTTGTGTTGATGATGGACTTACCTCTGTGTCCAGCAAAGTCAAAGCGGTTGATCTCTTGCAACGCACAAAAGAGATGTTGTTGAGTCAAAGTTGAGACTGCACAAAATTAGCCTCCAACAGTGCCCTATTCAAGAGGCATTCCCACCAGGAAATGCCTTGGACAAGGATCTCAAGGATCTGGACTTGGGTGCCGACCCTGTGCCTCTCCAGTGAAGCTTCGGTGTGAGCTGGAACCTGGAGACTGACAGTTTCATATTCAAAGTGCTGCAAAATGTCAAGGCATTCACATGAAGAAGAATACAGTCTACAGTCAATAGTCTGTATGATGCTCTTGAGTTTCTCTCCCCCATAACTATAGGGCAAGGCCTTAGTGAGAGAGCTCCAATCAGAGCAACAAGAATGGGAATCAACTCTCCCAACAGACCAAGAGGCACAATGGAAAGCGCAGACTGATTCTCTAACGGAGCTAGAACAGTTGCAGATCCATCTCGTTGTCACACATACTCAGTGAGGGGAGTTGTTCATCTTTTCAGACGCATCCACAATGCTGCTGCAGCATAGGAGGTCCATGTATGTCCCTTCATTCCATGTGTACATCAAGTTTCCTTAATGCCTTGAGGCACTTCTTGTCGGTTCATGGGTCAGTCAAGCACCTTCGGTTGGATAGAGGCACAAACTTCATCGGAGCTTACAAGGAACTCCAAATCAACCCCGAAGATCCAGAGATTAAGAGCTTTTTAAAAAGGACCAAGGCAGCACTTGACACTTGACCACTGAGTTCATGTCCATCATGACACCAGACCCTTGGTTCCTGTCTCAACCGATGAGGAGATGTCTGAAATGCTTCTGCAATGACTTCACAAGGCCAGTGGTGAAAGGTCCAAAGTCTGGCAGATTCTTTCTAGAAAAGAGAGTACTTGGCAACACCACAGCCTAGGAGTAAGTAGACTGATAAGAGACCCAACCTTCAGGAAGGCGATGTCACCTTTTTGAAGGACAGTCAGCTAAAATGCAAGTTGGACTCATTGTTAAAGGCCATGCCAAGCAGTGATAACAAAGTTTGCAAGGTCATGGTAAAGACCATTAAGCAAGAGACTGCCAAGGAATACCTCAAGTTTATCAGTGAGATATTTAGTAATGGACAGAACATAGTGGTATAATTGTAATTATACCAGTTGGGGAGTGTTCTGATCTCAGTTAGGTGTTACACCACTGACCTCCATTGGTTGTTTTAGATATTGCATAGGCAGTTAGGTTTTATTTTGTGCATCCTCCATTTTGTGTACATTTGAGTATGAGACAGTTTGCAGTGTGCATGAAACAGTATTTGTTGTTTGTTTAAAGCTTGGAGTAGACACGTCTGTGAGTATCAGTACTTAGTAGTTTTAATGTAATGAAGGCTAAAAGGGAAATTTGAAAAGAAGCTGCTAAGTTACATAGAGTTGTGGAAATATATATATATTGTTGTAAGTATATATTGTTGTCTCGATGTTGGTGGTTAACCTGACCTGGGGTAGGTTAAAAAGCACCTAAAAAAGGGGAAATTGTTAAATTCATTCTATTCATTTCATTATGTTACAATGTATTTCATGCTGAGAACTATGCACATTTGTGAGCTGTGTATTAATACTATACGTTTGTTTGTATTTTTCAGTTGTACACATTTGAAACATCCAGTAAAGCCACACTCTAAAGAAGACGACTACTTTCTTGGAGTTTTTTTGTTGCTGTCTGTCTATCTTTGCACAGAAACACTATTGTGAGAGCAGAATATTCTGTGTGTTTGCATGAGTCAGAGAGAGAGATGGCAGTAGAGAGACTCAAACAAGAGGCAGATGGACAGACTGAAGAGCAAAATTATTTGAATACACTGATGACACAAAAGGATAGGCAACAGTCTTTCAACTGACTGCTTGGCTTACTCTGCTCAAGTCTTTTGTCTCACGCAATACAAAAGTATTCACAGTATGTTCGCAATGCACAAGACAAGGAGTGATTGAGTTGTCTGGGGAGTTCCGAGCTGCCATTTCTCAGTGTTCAAAACTATTTAGTGAACCCCCTCCCTTTCCCCATACCTTTCTTAGCATGGTGTTAGGCAGCTTGCGGATCTTCTCCACGTGCTCAGCGCTGATGTCCAACTCGCGACAGCAGACCCTCAGCAGGGAGCGGTAGGTCAGCTCCTGGCGGTCGAGCTCCACCTCAATGAAGTCGTTTTCTCGCGCGTTGGGGTTCTGGATGCGCACCTTCAGTACCAACTCTGGAGAGAAGGAAGAGTTATACCTCTCTGTTAACAAGCATACTTATAAACAGTTTGATGGACAATGCAACAATCAATAGATAACTACATTAATTTGATCTAAATATCAGCCTCAACGTCCAAATTACAAGAGACCTCATACACACTGTGATAGAAATACTTGCTCTGAGAAAGACCCCCCACCATATAACCACATAGTAAAACCAGCTACACTACATGAACATGGCACAACATTTCTGACATTGACAGAACTTTTGTGGAACCTAGCATTTGACACTGGGTTAATCCATCACCGCCCATCCTGTCACACTGAATGACCCAAGACTGCTGACCATTACTTACAACCAAAGAATTTGTCCAAAACGTGAATGATTTGTCTGGGGCAGTGAAATTGTAACCAAAGACAGACAAAATTCCCCAGTCTGCCAGGGGCTTTAGACACAACAAAACAATGTGCTTTCTCTCTCACCTTGCACATTGACAGGGAAGGTGCTGGTGAAGAAGAAAGGCTGGAAGGCTGGCAAGGGCCCTCCGGCCTGGCCATAGCTCAGTTGCTGCGGGATGGACTGCTGCCTGCTCACAGTAGGGTTAGCACTGGCCACTGGGCCCTGGACCTGGCTCCCACTGCTGCTGGCCGTGCTGGGGCTGGGGGAGGCCAATGGAGGTGAGCACACGGCGCCATTGTGGGCCACTGCATGAGGGTAGTCGGAATGGTTGACCAGGTGAGGTTCAACCGACAGGTCCATGGGCAACGTGCCGTTAACAGCAGAGTGGTGGTGGGAGGAGGCCGGGCTGGGTGCCACACCATTCTGCTCAGCCACAGGGATGAAATTCCCCACCAGACCTTGGCTGTGGGTGGTGGGGTTTGTGGTAGGCGTGTCAGACACCAGGCTCTGCAGTTGCTGAGGCTTGTGGGTGGGAGAAAGGGAGGCGGGGTCGCTGTGTGTGTCCTCAGAATGATCCCCAGAGCCATTCTGCGTAAAGTGCTGGGCCACGGTGACCTCTGACTTGTTGTCCATCTTGCTGTACATGAAGGGTGGGTTGGATAGGTAGTTGGGGATGATTGGCAACTCAGGCTCCTTGACATCAGGCATTTCCTCCACCTCAACTGAGATAATTATGTGTATCAAATAGAGGATTATTTACGACATAAAAATCATTCAGAACACCAGCCTAGTAAGCTTTCACCTACATCAGAAGCATTAACAGCTCTAGATACGTTTATGGTATCAACACCCAATAACCTATATAGCATATAAATATTACATTGTCATAATTATATACTAATATGTCATGCATACACAATACATTAACAACTAAATGCTAAATTCACAGAATGATGGGAACAGTTAACAAAAGGACTGTGAAATGTGTTGTTTACCTCCTAACATTCGTTTGATCTCTGGTTTGGATGTGAGTTGTGAAGCCAACTCTTCTTTAGCCGTGAGGATCTCTCTGTCTGCTCCAGAATTGAGTAAGTAGGACACTATGTGCTTATGGTTCCTTTTGCATGCCCAGTGCAGGCATGTCCTGGTTGGTGGGGGGATGGAAAGAGAATACTACTTCAGCACATGAATATATGTAAACTGTAAAAAATGACTTCTGACTTAAAAGTTGAGGATTGTTGAGGTAAGTTGAGGTTTCATAACAGCAGAAGCCACGTGGAATACACCTCACTTCATTTCATGCTCACTAAGGTCCTTTTATTGATAGCCTAAATAATTGCACTTTCCATTTAGAAAATCCAAAGCCTACCTAACAGGAAATTCAGTAACTAGGCTGCATTAGCAAGACAAAAGTAGCAGGCTGCTAAACAAGCCTGATGCTGAGTAATAGGATAACACAGGCCTATTTAATCCCTTGAGCACCGGGTTTGGCAGTAGTGACAGCCCCGGGCTCAGTCTCAGCAAGTTTCAGACAGTAGTGTCAATATGTTTGACAAAAAGTAGATCATCACAAAAGTGTATAGCAAACTAACACTTGTTGGCTTGCGTCTGGCATACGGAAGGCCGAAATTTGTTAGTTAAAAAAAACCTCACCATCCATTTATTTCATTCTGAGAATTGACATTTACTCCACTCTCCACCAATGTCCGCACTTCGTCAATATCCCCGATGGCAGACGCCTCTCTCAGTCGCTCCTGCAATTCCCTATCCAACGAAGTGGTTGACATTTTGGTACAGATGACTAACGTAGCGAGATCATAGGAGATACAAATGCTTTTCGGTATGAGTCGACAATACTAATCACCTCACGATTTTCCCACTGGTGGCACTCATTTACACTAAAAATATGTTGAAAAGTAGACGGTTAACATTAGCTACCCGACTACCTAGCTTGTCAGGCTGCTAGCTTGTGGCAGCGAAACGCTTCGGCTAATGCAACTTCTTGTTGATGGTCGGCGGCTTCGACGTTTACACAGGCTAATCCGCCTTAGTCGTTTGATTCAACAGTTAGTCCACGCAATAGTAACACGCAAATGTACTGACAGTACTCCAGCTATCCACCGTTCAGGTAAAATTCAACCAGTCAATGGTGTCAGTGCTCCGTCGGTGTGCTGCCAAAAACACCACCGCCTCATCGGGGGGCATCTTTAGACGTAACAACCATGAACACAAATGTCGGTTCCCCTCTGAAGTCACTTTAACAACAATTTACTAACTTTACGTAAAATTGCAATATTACCCCTTGTTAACGCACTCACGTGTTGCTGTGTTATCTGTCGCCATCCAGTAATTGAGTAGCATAACCGTTTTGCGCTCAATGTTTAACCAAGCTATTTTTAATCACAATCACACAATGATAATTTTTGTATAAGCCAGACAAGCATGCCGATCTCACCTCAACCTCTAAGATTTTGACATGATTTGCAATTTTACTACGCCGTCTTTTAACAGAATTTACCAACTTCATGTAAAATTGCAATATTACGGTACTAACCGTTTGGTAACACACTCACGTGTTGCTGTCGCCTGTTATCTGTCCCTATCCAGTAATCCAGTAATTGACCAGTATCGTTGTCCGCTAGGGTTTATGTAGAAATCACACATTATCACACACACACACAAACCTTTCCATTTAGTTAGTTCCATAATATGTAGTTGTGAGGATATGTAATTAGTTTTATGGGGAAGTGGTTTGGTTTCCCATTCACTTGCATTCATTGTTTTTATATACTTTTAAGCTGTCTATTGCCAATATCCCGAAAACTATACCGCGAGTTGAAAACAGTGCAAGAGTCTTGAAATCAGTGGTTATTTGTTCACATTTAACAAAATGGGTGATAGGGTGAAAAATGTTCGCTTTACCCAGTTGCGACAGGTGTAAAACCAGGTGGTTACAGCTCAGACTGCGAGTGCGTGCTCTGTTTGTATGAAGGCCTGGGTTCAATCCCCAGCATCTCACTACTGCTTGGTATTTGGGAGAGCACATTGGAGTGGTGTATAGCGCTTCTGCAAGTACCACTTTTTAATATGAATGCTTGTGTGCCTTGTTGATAATGGAATACAAACTTTTAAATGATGTTGAAGAAGGGAGTCATAAGGCAGAAGTCTGATGCAAGAAGATATGGTGGTTTTATTAAGAGCATAAGATAAACGTAAACAAGTCAAACATGCATTGCTGCCTACATAAGTTGTTTTAAGTAGCTACTCTCATTTCCTTCACCCATTGGGACCAAGGAGGTTTTATAGGTTGGGACCACATGCCAAATGGGCACATGATCAGTTACCAGGTCATGGAGGAATGTCTTTTTGCAATATAGGACACCCCCCCCCCCATTATTTTTAATCATTAAAAAATTAGATACTTTATCATCAGTAATATATAATTACAATTATTTATTAAATCACAGCAATAAATCTTTAGCCTACTCAGTTTTATATATTAGTCTATATTGAATACCATATTTGCGAGTGGCATGAATTTTGTCAACATATTTGTAGAAGCCAGACAAGCATGTCCCTCCATTTCACCTCAATCTCCTCCTGAGATTTTTTTACATGATTTCCAATTTAACTACGCCAAACCGTACACATCTACAAGACACGTTTTTGGTTAGCTTTCCTCTAATGCACCGCCAAATTTAATTGCATAACTGTCTTCTGTAAGTTAAGTTCCCATACTGAATACATTGAGCGGACTCACGAGCCTGTGGCATTTAAACAGACTAGTACTGTAGAAACCCATAGACATGTATAAACCCACCAGAAACGGATGCACGGCCCGAAGCTGCTATTATCACCATCATAAACTATTTCCGGTTCAGAAGCCGAGCAAGAGGAGCGCCTTGGTTGGACGCTGTTGTTAGAGCGTTTGGAAGCTGCCATTTTGATCAGAAATACTTTTGCGCGCAATAGATGGTGTGAACTAGCGACACAGAAAGGTCAGGATACTCCTGGTTAGAGTTTTAAGGTAAAAATGCTTTCTGCTGCCCAATTACTCGATGAGTTGATGGGCCGAGATAGAAACTTGGCCCCCGACGAGAAACGATGCAACGTACGATGGGACCACGAGACGGTAAGTTAGCCATTTAGCCTAGCTATTTTGATAAGCTAACCCAAGCTAGTTGCTTTGTGAAATAACAATATTTGGCGTTGAAGTTATAATTTAAGCCCTCTGTGTTTAGTTTAGATTCCAGCGATCACGCACAAAATCATAAGCGGTAGCTCGTTGATACCAGCTAGTAAGGTGGGAGGACTAAAGGCTAATCAATGTTAGCAAGGCAGTTGGGTAACGCTAATGGTATTGGCTAGGCCGATACGTCATTAACTCGCGCTATGCTGAGCCTTAGATTCATTCCAGTTATGTTAACAAGCTAATCTTAAGGCGTTTTGAAATTACCGTTTTGATTTGGGTAGCTAACTGGTTGGGCTGTTAGCTGAAACACTCCCGTGTCAAAATAACGTCCAAAATAACACTCGGTCTTCGACCGATTTTGTTTCCTGTTTTGTAATCCTCATTTGATCTCTGACATTTCGATAACCGACCTCGCAGATCTGAGGCAGGACAGCGTAAAATTTTAGTAAACCAGAATTTGCAAGGTATAGGTGAATTTGACCAATTATTACGTATAACCTAATAATTGACTATGACTATTACTTATGTGTAACCTGTCTGTCCAAGATAGGATTCTTGAGCGGTGAACTTTGAAACTGAACTTTGAAACTGAACTATGAAAAAGTACTAAAACTCACCTCTCTCCTCAACCAGGTCTGTCGATACTATTTGTGTGGCTTCTGCCCAGCTGAGCTTTTCACAAACACCCGCTCTGACTTGGGTATGTCAAAAACCTAAGTATATAGTTTTTAGTAACTTGTTTCCAACATTTGTAGCCAATACATGCACATGACTGTTGATTGAATGTTGCATTTTTTTCCAGGTCCATGTGAGAAGATCCATGATGAAAACCTTAGAAAAACGTAAGTAATTCATCAATACACAGGATAAGATGTTACCATCTCTTGCACCATACTCCAGGGCGAACACTCAGATGTTATATGACTGATAGAAAACCCCACCTATTCTCTGCAGGTATGAGAAGAGCTCTCGGTTCATGAAGGAGGGCTATGAGCGGGACTTCCTGCGCTACTTGCAGTCCCTCCTGGCAGAGGTGGAGAGGAGGATTCGTAGAGGGCACGCCCGCTTGGCCCTCTCACAGGCTCAGCAAAATGCAGGGGTAGGTAAAAACAATTTCCTATTCAGGCTTTGGGAACACTGCACATGAATCTGTCCTTTTCTTTATTTTACTTTTTAAAAAATGATCTTAAAATCAATCCCAGATAGCATTAATAAGGTCTAAACAAGTACTTTTGGCGTCTGAAACCTGTGTGTCAACCTGAGTATATTTTTTTTGTGTACAGGGTCCTGGTCAACCAGGAAAGAATGAAGAGAAGGTCCAAGTTCTGACTGAAAAGATTGAGGACTTGGTTGTACAGGTTTGTGACAAAGAAGTACATTGCCCCCATACCTCATTCATGCAATTGAATTGATTGGTGCCTATTTGTTATGGTAACGTGGAAGGTACTGGGGCTAGGTCTCCGCTGAAACTAGCCTCATGTAATATAAATCGACTCACAACTTTAAATAACATCTTATGAAATAAGGTTACAGGACATCATATTCCATTGTCTCTAACACCTCAAGAGTATACTGCCCTCCAAAGAACAGTAACTGCATGAGTAGTGAAACTGATGTGAAATCTAAACCCTACTCATTGCATTTGATCTAAAAGAGTTGACAGTTACTCCTGTTAGTCTTAATCAGGCAGTACAGTTACCAGTGTTATGACGTTGCATAGTGATAAAACGTGGTTGTTTTGACCTGTCTTTCTTTCTGTCCCTTTGGCCCAGATTGAGGAGCTTGGTTCGGAGGGCCGTGTGGAGGAGGCTCAGGGCATGATGAAGCTGGTGGAGCAGCTGAAGGAGGAGAGGGAGCTGCTCACCTCCACCCCATCAGTGAGTCAGCCAATCCCGGGAGGCTAATCCTCTCAGGCGTACTAGAGATGCCAGTCAAGATAATAGTCCCTGCTCAGTTTCTCTAAGATAGATATATCATATTGTTGTTGGCTTCAAATATTTGTTAAGTTTTTATTTGAAGTGTTAAAATAAAATCACATATGTGTTTGAGACCACTTGATGGCTTATGACATGATTTCCTAATGATGCCTTTGGATGTGTTATTCATCCTAGACCATTGAGAGCTTTGCAGCCCAGGAGAAACAGATGGAGGTGTGTGAAGTGTGTGGGGCCTTCCTCATTGTGGGCGATGCCCAGTCCCGTGTGGACGACCACTTGATGGGCAAGCAGCACATGGGCTATGCCAAGATCAAATCCACGGTGGAGGAGCTCAAGGTAACAGGATCACACATGTTACAGAATATAAACCATAGGTGTTGTTATTGCAGGAGAAGGGATAGAAAGGTAAGTCTACAGATGAATACTGTATTGAGGAACACTTTATAGATTCCTTGGGTTAGTGGATAGAGAGCTTTAAAAAAAGAAAAGTTGTGAGATAGTATGCATGTCAGGTTTGCCTTTTGTCACTTTTAGTCTAGGAGAAATGTACATCAATGATTCAGATTGCATAGGAGCACCAAAATTGGTGTACGTGATACTGAGAAGATTTTCAAAATCAAAAAGCCATTGCAAAACATGGTACATTGGCAGTGACAGACATTTTTTTTCCCAGACCTGATCAGAAAATGTCCATATCTGATCAAATAACCATGATAGGATTGGGGGAAAAAATGTCTACACCCATGTTTTGATGGCCAAAGAATACAGTGGTACTAAGGAAATCATAATCTGTTCAGATCATCACGTAATGGTGAATTCAATGATATTGTGTAAAGAAATATAATTTTAAGAGATCTGAGAATGCTGCCATCTATGTAACGATCAATATTTTGGTCATTTCAGAAAGAAAAATTGCCGCCACAGCCGGTCAGTACCAGTTTTGTGATTGCATCAAACTGTACACAGATACCGATTTTGGTGGTTTTGCGCAAATCTGAATGATTTCCCCTGGACTATGTGTGAAATTAGCTCAACGTACCCGTGGTGGGCTTTTGCTTATTTACCCTCAGGAGAAACTACGCCGCCGCTCAGAGGAGCCCGTCGGAGAAAACCCAGTGGCTAAGAGAGACAGAGAAGACCGGGAGCGTGAGAGGGAAGAAAGGGAGAAGAAGCGCAAGGAGGAGGAGGAGAAGGAGCGGGAGAAAGAACGGGAGAAGGAGAGGGAGCGGGAAAGAGAGCGGGAGAAGGAGAGGGAGCGGGAGAGGGAGCGAGACAGAGACCGCGACAGAGACCGAGACCGAGACCGAGACAGGGAGAGGAGAGCGCGGCGGAGCCACTCTAACAGCCGCCACTCCAGCCGGACATCGGACAGGAAGAAGAGCAAATCCCGCGATCGGCGAAGATCCAGGAGCAGGGAGAGGGAAAGGGAGAGGGAACGCAAACGCAGCAGGTATGGCTGACTACCTTCATGAAATACATTGCTAGCATTTCTCATTGAAATGAATGGGTACAGTTAGCCTGCTGCTGGTGGTACTTTTGAGGTAGCCCTTTGAAGCAGGGTTCCCACATGTTCTGTCAAATTTAAAGTCTAGGTTTCCAGTCTTGGGAAATGTCCTGGATAAGGATCGTCCTGGAAAATGTGTTAATTAATCACATGCCACTCTCCTAAAAGCAATCGGTACACTTCAGGAACTGAAAAAAAACAACAACGTAGGAGCATCCCCCAATAACTAATCATGTGCCCAAACCGAATGTTGGCCATACAATATAATTCAGTACTTGAAGAAACATAATTATGTACCACCTCATACTTGAATGGGGCTGTTGCATCAAAATTGTAAGGGTGAGTGACTTACCTGATGGTTAATAGCCAGGAAAATGATTTCATAAATTCATAAATTGTGGGAACCCTGTAGAGCTCTTTGACAAGGAAAAAAACACAAATGAAAGTTTCAGAATAAAATAAAGCCTTGGCGCTCATGAAGTATTCTCTCCCTTTCTCCAGGAGCCGGGACCGAGACAGGGAGAGGAGACGCAGCCGCGAGCGATCCGACAGGAAGCGGCACTCCCGGAGTCGCGAGAGGAAGAGGTCACGCAGCTCGGAGCGCAAATCCCACCGCCACCGCAGCCGCAGCCGGGACCGGGAGAGAGACCGGGATAGGGACAGAGATGCGGACAAAGAGCGGTCATCCAGAGACAAAGGTGAGGATATGGGAGTCTGTAGTCCGGAGGCTAGGCCGGTTTTTAAAATGTTTCATTTCCTCTTCAACTCTTGTGCTTCAGCTGCATTTAGGATCAGAGACACATCTGGTTGAGGTTTTGGGTCGAGTGAGTTTTGAGGAAATTGTTAAAGCTTGTATACTATGAGCTGCCTTGTTAACCATGACCCTAACAGATACCGATTTGATTGTATTTGTTTGACTTGAAATACACGTGGGCATGTTTTTAAAATTTCTATTGAAATGTTCAAAAGCTAACTACGGAGAGAGGCAGATACCAGTCTGCCTACAAGGTATTGTCCTTAACACTGCTGTCGCACTGTCCCTTTCTGATTGGTGTGTTCATGCTCTCTTCTTTCCCAAGACCGTAAGGCGACAGAGGAGAGGAGCAGCAGCAGCTCAAAGAAAGACAAGCCCTCTGATGACGGTGACGCGGCCGCCACCAAGGCCTCGTCCGGAGCGGAGCCTATGGAGTCAGAGGCTGCTGGCTCCGCCTCCTCCCCGCTGCTAAACGGCCAGCAAGAGCTCCTCCATTCTGAAGGTGACACTCAGTCCAATTAAAACTGATCTGATAGGACCTCAGATCAGGCTCAGGTAAGTGCGCCCTCCTCCCCGCTCTCCCCTGGCTCTCCACCCAACCCTTCCTCCCCTTCTCCCACGACCCCCCCCCCACCTGTCCCATCTCCCTCACCCACCCTCTCACCCGACCCCCACCCCCCCACCTCTCCCACCCCGTTTACGTTCAGTTCAATGCCTATGATTTCTGTCTTATGTACTGTATGCATATATCTTTATCCTGTTTTCGATTAGTGCATCATAAGTATGCACTGAAGATGAAGGACTAGGCCCGATGAATGAGAAGAAGGTAGAAAACATTCACACAAAGCCAAGAGGGAAAGGCCAGTGTAGCCCTGAGCAAACATACCCGGAGGTACCCCTCGTTTTGTATCGGTTTTATGACACATATAGCTGTGTATTTGTCTCTGTGGACAAAATGGCAGAAAAAAGAATAAACAAATCCAATTATTTTTTCCTGCCTTTATTCACCTGTTGTTGTTTTTTTCAACTTGGCAGTAGGAATATGTGCTAACTTTTGATTTGCTGACTTATTATAGTCCATATATGGAACAAAACCAGTGTGTGTTTATATATATCTCTCTCTCGGGGATTTTTTGTATCCTCATATATAAACACACAGCCTTTTGAGATACTTGTAGCCATCGTTTCAGGTATATGTGAAACCGAGACGTTTTGATATTGCCGTAATCATAACTTTTCTTCCAAATGCCATGGATTTGTTGTCCAGCTCACTGTGCCTGATAATGCCATGCAGTGTGTGTTTGGGGGGTGTTATAGCACCGGGGGCCTAACGTACCTAACTAACTGGAGGGTAGGGTTTATCAAATGAATTGCAGCTGACTTCCATACCTCACACAGCGTTGGTGTTGTGAGCAAGACCACATGAGAAAAAGGCAAATTAAAAATCATGGATACTCTCTGACTCTCAAACTGTGCAGGTACTCACCCCAGGTACTCCTTTCTCTACCCACATCCATTTCTGAATGCTGTTGCCTGTCAAAAAAAAAAAAAAAGTACTACTCCAGAACATGAACTTGAAAGCTTGATTGTGTATCATTTTATTTTTATCGTGTTTCTCTTTTTCCCTATTTGTTATTCTTCAAACATCTTTTGAAAAAAAAAAATTCTTGTGCAGTACAAACCTCTGAGACACTTGAGAAATTCTGAAAAAAACGCTGAATTGCACGGTCAGCCCGCTTGATATGTCCTTGCCAACAGCTTAAATTGTCACTAATATGTGCATTTCTCCATAGTGTGACATCATTTTAGTAGAAAGCATTCTTTATGGATATTCCATGTAGGATTTGCTCAGTTGGGCGTCTGTGTGTGTGCGAGAGTGAGTGAGAGACCTTAACTGGTAACTGATTCAACTAATACATCTTGTTTAGTGAAACTTCCACGCTGGCCATGGGAATATCAAACGGGTTGCCACTAATTGAAAGCTGTAGGTGTAAGGTAGTGACTGGATCGTATGGAATTACCTCAAGTGCAGACCAACAATAAAAACCATAGACAACGCCAGGATACACTGGCTTAATGCAGTCAAGGCTTACCGTATCCATTGTACTAGTAAATGGATAGCATTAGTGAAGTGTCTCTGTTTATAATCTTTCCTCTGTGACTGATTTGAGGGATCTATTTGACTAGTCTACTGTAGCAGCATTTGTTGCTACAAGCACTTGTTGGGGGGCCTTTGCTAACATGGCATTTTGTGAACATTTTTCCTTAACAGGGGAAGCTGGGAAATCTGGAGGAGGAAGAAATGGAAGAGCGCACCCCCATCCTTATCCCCCTGAACCTGACACGTCGCTGCTTAAAAACAAGGTGAACCACAAATGTAGTGGCTTATTTAAAAACATGAACACAAATGTGTAAAAGAGGAAGAAAAAAAAACATTGGTTATGTTTCTTTACTTGGTTTATATTTTGGCTGGATGGGGCTAGTTGTGGTTCATCTGATGTATTTCTCAACTTGGTCTAGACATCACCCTAAATACCAAACTTAGGAAGTTTTTTTTTTTTTTGAGAATCTTTACACTGAATGAAAAAACAGTACTTGTGGCTTGTTTTGGTTTGTCAGGTTCTACTTCACTTGACCTTTTTGTTTTTCTTCTTTCTGAAAAGGCAGTTTAAAGCGTATGTACAATGTTAGTCCAATGTTAGGGTGTGTCTCTTTTTCTCCTCCACTTAGAGCTCACATTGATTGCTCTTGTCCCCTTACTGTAAAATATACAAAATTTTGATCAAACGGTTTTGAAGACCGATGATTTGTTTAATTTTGCTCTGATTTTAATGCCCATGTTTGTCTTGATGAATAAAAAACAAGTGAAAGCTTGAACGTTGTGTTTTTCCACCCTTAGAGCTGTCTGCTACTTTGTAATGTCTATTATGAGTTATCTCTTGGTATCGAAGCAACAGCAGCATGGTGTAGTGAATGGGAGGTTGTCCCTGAAGTCTGAGGCTTCAGAGGAAATGCGGCTTTCAAGCATCCACCATGCCCAAGTGTCCTTGAGTCTCTCCCATATCCATCAGCATCCATGCAGCTGACCCAGCACTCTGATCTCCCCATGGAAGGATCCTTCAGGGATCAATGGAGTATAAGAACAAATGTCTGTTTTTGGCCAACTCACCACTAGGTGGAGTACTTTGCATTGTGCGGCAACATTTAATACAACTCCAAATATATTGAACATCTCTCAAGCCATAGAGCCTCTTCATGAGGATTTAGAGATGGCAGTAAAGATCTACTTGATTCTTTCTGGGTACTTTGAGTATTATCACATGTTTTACCATTAATTATGTTTTGAAATAAATATCGGCACCACCTCATATTAGTAAACCACTAATCACCATTGTCATTAGGATTTTGTTTGAGTTTGGGTTATCTTGCGTGTTGATGTATTGAAGCTGTACCTTCTAGTTTTCAAGTAGGTTTGGTGGAGAGACTTCTGGTGTCAAATAAGGTTGAAAATGTAAACCGTTACCATTGCAGACAACTGTGGTTTTGCAACCCCGCTGTGCCTGACTTGACAAGCAGCCACTTATGTGTCACGTTTTCATCATGTTGAGCTACCTCCATCTTCTCTGGTTGCAAGATTGGAGGGTAAGGCTTAAACGACTACGGATATCGATTTGACACGAAAACCAAAGAGTCCCCATCTGCTTCCTCTCCACCTGTAATTGAGTGAGGATCCTGTTACTCTGGCTAGTAAGCGAGACACCATGTACAGAGGGATAGCTACCTTGGCTGCCAGCCATCGGGTTCTGGGGACAAAGCTCTGAAATGTTCATTAATCTGTGATGGCTAAGGGATCTTGCTCGCTGACACACTAATCCAAATGCTTGCCCTCATGGCACAGTGGCATTTAGTGCTATTATTGTCTTGCTGAAACAGTCAAAGGAATACCACTCAATTGTAGCTTTAAAATAGTGTCATTCCTATAGACTACCCGTTTTGAGAAAGGACAAAGCACAATGAATCAGAAACGATGACTCGGGCATTACCCAATATGATCTCAGTTCAGTCAAGACCAGAGAGGTGTGGTAGCTCTGTGGTGCCGAGTGATAACGAGCCAAATCTCAATCTCAGTGTTACCACAACTCTATTGGTATCAAACCGCTTGTGGTCAGTAAAGGTCTCTCACACACTCTCATTCATACCCAGATCTTAATCCCACACACAAAGTTGTTCCCTCAGTCCCGTACGTATGTGCCTCTCACACGCCACACCGCCTACGTCCAACCAGCCGGGCGTTTTGTCCTGCTGACCTTTCCCAACCAGGCGTCTGGGGAGGAAGCGGCGGGTGTTTTTCAGAGCTCATCACTGGAGTGTAATTAATAGCCACTGGGACCGAGGTCAGTGTACAACCGGGGTTTACAAGCTGCTCCCAGCCGAGAGAGGAACGCAACATGGAATATAGTGATGGAAATGTATGAAGATCAACTGGTTGCCCAGGAAAAAGACCACTTACTGTTGTAGATCTTTGTCATAGACCTACCATGGCCTTTATATGGATTAAGGTATTGAACGTGGAGATCTGTCCTTCCCTTAGGACTGTTTATCTAATGGGTCAGGAAATAGTTTGACTTAAAAAAATGCCACTGCCAAATGGGGATTAAGTTGTAATGCTTGAAAATGTCTTGCACGTACAGTTACATGTTGTATGGTCCTACTGGAGTTTAATACATCATAGTTATATATATCATAGTTTTTGTGCTTCAACCACTTGCACTGTGTTCAGGCTTCTTTTTACCCCACATAAATTGGCCATCAGTTACACATTTCTGATTGAAGAGGAAGACGGGCCCAGCTGTCACCCTGCTCCAGCCTGCCTCTCTCTTGTGACGGCTCAGTCTCTCTCTGGATCCCTGCCTCGGCCTCTTGGCCCTGGATTCGCTCAACGTGGACATGGCTCCCTCTCCTCCCTTCCTGTCCCAGAAGAACGAGGCAGCAGGCGGAGTGAGGACGGGCTGCTAACGTCTGAGACAGAAGCAGGGATGTGGAACGCTGACCCCCTCGGAGGGGGAAGCGTTGGTTTGAGGGCCGGGCGCGGTGCTCGTCTGGGGAGACAGACTGGCACCCGGCAGCAGCAGAGATGCCTGGTGAAGAACTGGTTATCTGGTGCGATGAGGGGGGGATTGATGAGCTGCACTGGGTTGCGTGGTGCTCTGATGTCTGATGAAGTCCAGCTTCGAAACAAAGGGATCAACGACTACAACAATGAACCCTGTGGTTTAGCAAATAATTCACCAATATACTGCAGCAACATTTTCTTGCACCAAGTGTGCTTGTACAACTGAACAGCAGGAGGCAGTGTGTGCCTATTTTTGACTGGATTTCTCTAGCCGAAGGCTGTGGGTATATCAGACCACAAAGTGTGAAGATATTGCAGATATTTCTGGGGACACAGAGAAAACACATGCATGTGAGTGCATGCATACTTGCATGAGAGGAACCCTGAGAATAGGAACAGTATAATATTGGAACAAGGCCACACACAGGCAACATTAACATCCCATTTTCTCTGCAGTGCACATCTTTATACATTTCATTAGGACAGCAGTATTTCCCCAGGGTGAGAGTGGGGAAGAGGGGGGAAAAAGGAGAGTAACACGGTGAACCAGGGTGAGAGGACGGGGTAAATGAGAGAGATGGACCGAGTCGGCCAGATGTGAGGCTAAATAACCAGAGTGGAAACGGATAATGGAGATAGATTGTCCTTTCCCTTCTCTCCCCTCTTTCTCCTTTTCACACCCTCCAGTGAAGGTCGAGGTGGAAAGCGGCACATAGATTATGTATTAGAGAAGGGCATCCATCAGTGCCACAGTAAGTACAGTAATCCCCTGTCACTGCTGCCTGATTCATGATCGAAACTCCGACGACACACAAACACACACTCGGCTCATGTCACCCGTCAGCCCGCAACTCTTTGAACAGCTGTACCAATAATAGCCTGCAAGGAGTGCAGATTTCCGTTGCCATTACTCATCACAATAAGGAGCATCATTGAGAGATTTCTGACTTCATATTGTGACCAATGCATGCCTTTGAAAACAATAGTGATAGAAAGCTGGAGAGACGAGCTTCTTGATTGTAGTGTAGAGCAGTGAGGCGTGCCTTACAGAGGCATCGGCTCTCGGCTGGACCGACCCCAGGTATACTGTGATATCTATTACTCCCACCACCACCATTTCCCCTTACACCCTTCCCATTATTTCTAAAGGTTGGCGAAGTGTTACAGAGTTGTAGTAGCCTCAGTAACCGCTCAGTGATATGCCTGTGATGCACGGAGCATGTGTTGTCACTGCAGCGCCTCCGGAGCTGGTGTGAGGATGTGGAGAAGCAGGACAGTGGATAATAATGCTTTTGTGTCTGCGCTACGCTCCACTCTCTCTCTCTCTCTCTCTCTCTCTCTCTCTCTCTCTCTCTCTCTCTCTCTCTCTCTCTCTCTCTCTCTCTCTCTCTCTCTCTCTCTCTCTCTCTCTCTCTCTCTCTCCTCTCCCTCAGCAGATGGCTCCACCACAGGACCTGGGCTCCACACCGACGCAGAGTAACAGCCCAGCAGCTCTCCTCTTTCTGCCTTTCTCTTTATCTCTTCTTTAAATTTCTCCCTTTTTTCATTCCCCTATTTTTTTTTTTTCCTGCAGCGTTTGTTGTCCTGGCCTCAAACGAGCCAGGAACTGGGGGGGGGGGGGGGGAGGCGGCCAGGGAGAGTTTCAGTCCTCTCCGCCCCAGCATCAAAGCCCTTTCGTGGGCATTGGACTGAGGACAGCCCAGTCCCCGGTGAAAACTCTCTCTCCATCCTCGAAAGCACAAGGAGGGATGATTGGACGGACAACATGACACGGGAATAAAATGAACACAGGACAGTAAGAATTTGCTGGAGAAGTACTTAGAGCATTCTCTACGAGGAGAGCAAAGGGGAAGAGTGGATGTGGATAGAGAAAGAGGAAAGGGGAGGATGGCCTTAACGCCTACTTTCCATAGAGAACAGAAAGGATAGGACAATTCTATAATTAACTATGTTCCTGACAAACACATTCATTCCACTGCTAATAAAGCATATTTGAATTTAAATGGATGAAAATGCTACAAAATAAGAGACAGAGAGAGAGAGAAATGGACATCAGAGAGGAGAGGCAGGCCGGGAGAGGTATGGAAAAGGGATTTGAAAAGCTTTTATTCTCCTTCAGGGACTAGAGGGTAAAATAGCTGGATCTGTAATGTGGGTGAAATCTATTTCACCTCATGTCCACACACACACACACACACACACACACACACACACACTTGAAATCTAATGCTGCATCATCCCCTGGTGCAACGCTGTCTCCATAGCAACACCTCAAACTGACCTCACCTAATCTGTACCATAACAACCGAAAGTCGCCCCAGTGTACAAAAATATGCACCAGGCAAAATAAAAATAGTGGGGAACACACAGAGAGAGAGAGAGCTAGCAGACACAACCGGCGGGAGAGAGACCCAGGAGACAGCTGAAGCAGAACCAAGAACAAATACCGTCAAAGTTACACTGACTAGAATGAAAAGAGACTTAATCCCACGGACCATCTGAATCTCTGTCCTTTTCTACGTGAAGCTAAAAGGTTACGATCAAACAGACGTCACAATGAACTCTCCGCCGGCGTCTGCGGCAAAATCAACACCGGGTGACATTTTCACCAAGAGAGAGGGGACTCGCCATGAACGACTCCTATGTTTAGTTATTGATCTGGGAGTAGCGGCGCCCCAAAGGCTGCTCATTACCAGATGATTCCACAATATCCTGTCTGTCATGACTGATCATTGTCCTCCGGGGTCATTGGTATTGACCCGCTCATTACCTCCAGGCTGTTGATTGATGACAGAGCTGGTCGTCGGCTATGGGGGGATGCATCCATCTCCCTCTTACGGCTTACAGACCCACAAATACTCTACCGTGATGGTCAAGAGGCAATTATGGCCGTCTTTATTGACGAGTCAGTCATCTTTTGTTTGCTTTACCAAGTAGGCTCAGAAAAAAACATGTTAAGATAGATCCTTTTTTCATCTGAACTCGAGAATGAGTTGACGCAACTTATTATTCTTGATTGTGTTTTAACGACCAAGCTCATACACACCATGTGGATTTCCCTCTGTCTGACACACACACACACACACACACACACACACACACACAGTGTCCTCCCCCTGTTCTCCTCTCTAAGAAAGTGCTGACGGTACAGTCTTTTCTTCTCCTTCATTTCCCTCGCCCAGCGCCCCGCCCATGACTCCTGTTTAACGGCACGCTTTCTCCATCCCATGAATTATGGATCTGATTAATTAGGCCCGTCGTTACAGGATACGATCAACTGTAAGTTCCCCTCTGCTCCAGTTCAAACATAAAACAGCCCCGCTTTTTCTGTTTTTCTTCTCCCTCTTCCGCTATCGTTGTTGGGCTGTGTGATATGGATGAGAGGGAGGACTTCTGGGTATTTGTTGCAACCCCTTGTGGCATTGCGCAGGGGGGAATACAACAAAATAACAAGATAACAAGATGTGAAGGCCTCGTGTTGGACTTCAAAGCGGTGCGGCGGTTGGGTAGAGTGAGACAGTCGACGCCTTGGTGATTTCAAAGAGCCACCACGTGCCTGGAAGGAAGAGGCTGGGGAGGTTTGGAGGGGCTCGGCGGGGGGGAGGGGGCTAGAACGGGATGTGCACACACGGGAAATACACACACACATGTGCACGTGATGGCAGCTCAACCTCACCTTTCAAATCACACAGGATACTTGAATTAGCACAATAACATGGCAGGCTAGCAAGCTACCCACAGTGGAGCTATCAAGTTAAGCCATCCTAAGCCTAGCTGCAGCGTGTAGCCTGCATTATCCTCTTCCTCTATGCTGCACCATGTCCCAGGCATGTTTAGCACTGGGAACCTAGAGGTGTAAATCTCCCACAAACCCCGTAATCCCCGGCAGACCGCAAGTCCCCCCCCCTACCCCCCTACCCCCCCACCCCGAGGTGCCCGTCTGCGCAATAAATCCACGTAGCGGTTATTGATCCACGATCTCGACACATCCAAGATGGTTAAACGCACCGGGGACATGAATGCACATACACACACATGACAGGAGGGACTAGATGGTGGGGCGCACGTGAAAGATGATATAGCGTCTCACATACATGCAAAGCTCACTTTCTCTCTCTCACACACACACACACACACACACACACACACACACACTCCCAGCTTTAATGCACTGCTCCCACACCATGAAGCGATGGGAGGCTGCTGGGAGGTGGCCTCTGTATTGTTGAATCCTTTGGCCTTTCATTGATCCTGGGCTTCAATAGCTCTCTATTGATCCTCCCTCTTTCCCTGTAGAGAGATCAGTCATGTTCCTGTCCACTGACGCTCTCCGGCCAGCAAGCGCTGCCTTTTATGCTCGCACCAACACTAAGATTATCAGTCAGCGGTGTGGCACGGTTTAACAAGCCGGGCTCTAATGCTAATCCAGCACAATGTGGCCGAGAGTGATAGCTGAAACGCTCGAAGATTTAAGTGTCTTTAAACACAAGCCTTCAGAGCAGTAAGACGACGTGTGTGTGTGTGGGCGTGAGCGTGTGAATGTCTCTGCCACCACTCAGCTGCAAACAGTGTCAGATGGCATTAGTCTGCTGTATTTGTGTGCACTTCCATAGATGTGTGTCACGGTGTAGGTGTTTACGCCTGCATGTGTGTGTGTACGTGTGTGTGTCTTCGCTCATCTTCCTGTCATCATCCTGTGTTAGTTTGGGTAATGAAGCGCTGGCTGGCTGGCGGTGTGTAATCATGTAAATCGGGGCACCGAGCTCGTTCCCGGCAGAGAGATTACAGGCGAGGACGGACACCGAGTGAGGCCGACCTCCCGGCGCCCCGGTGTACTCCGCTCTGCTCCCACTGTCTCTCGTGAAAGACACCACAGCACTAAATGTAAAGAGTGAGAGGGAGGGAGAGAGAGAGAGAGAGAGAGAGAGAGAGAGGCTGAAGGAAGGAGATGAACTGACGTGAACACTCACAAAGAAGAAGCAGAGGAAGAAATGAGTAGGAGGGGGAAGAAAAAAGCAATAAAATACTAGATTGGAAGAAAGTGTGTGTGTGTGTGTGAATGTGTGAGTGTTTTCTCACTTTCTGTGTTTTCAGATTCATTTGTAAATTAGTGCTGGCCCAAAATTGCCCATTTCCCTCAGTATAGCAAACAACACTCATCTGCATTAGCTCGCTGGCAGACGTGGTTCCTGGCTCTACCATTTAGTCCAATCATATTATGAGACGCTGGATGGGCTCCAGTCCTCATGTTGCTTATTGGCAGGTGGCATGAACACATGGACAGACATGATCCGTCAGAAAAAGGGAAATTGTAAAGTGGGTGGCAAACACAAACAAGACAAACGATCGCCTGGGCAAGTGGTCTGACAAGTGCACACCGACAGAGCAGGAGAGGCCTGGCGCGCTGCTCTGATGACAATAAGTGTTGAGGTGTGTGTGTGTGTGTGTGTGTGTGTGTGTGTGTGTGTGTGTGTGTGTGTGTGTGTGTGTGTGTGTGTGTGTGTGTGTGTGTGTGTGTGTGTCATAATGATGTCTGCAATCTTGTTCCTGTTTATCGAGTGCTACTGGAGTACATGTGCATCCAAGTGTGCCTGTGGGTGTGTATACATGTGAGTCTGCAGTATGTGAGATGTCAAAGTGTGTGTGAGTGTGTGTGTCGGTGGAGGAAGTCACGGCTCTTGTATAAGAATGAATACTGACATTTGCACTGACGTGCACTGAGATGGAAAATACAGTGCAGTCTGACAAACACCTGACTCTCACCTCACAACAGAGGGCAGGTCCACACACACACACACACACACACACACACACATGCAGGCATAGTATCATGTGCACACCGTTCCCCATACACTGGGTTCATGTCTAATGCTCGACATCACATCTCAGTGACATTAAATTACCAGTTCTATTGAAACTCTGAACTAATATACTGTGTGGCATATGTTAAGAGAGCAATCCTCAGCCAAGGTTTAGCTCATGTGCACTGTGCTTGTGTGACGTTTACTGCTGATTGAAACACATCTCAAATGTCCATCATCTCCCTGCAGGAACAGGACGCAGAAACAAATCATTGCATGGCTCCAAGTCTGATACGGGGGGGGGGGGGGAGGGGGTTTAGCTGTAGGCTCAGCTGTAGGATCTGTTAAGGGAAATAGTAATCATGGAAATAGAAGGCTGTTCTCGGATCAGAGGTAATATCATCCTCCTGGAATTGTATGGAAATGCAATTAACTAGCTGGTAGGAGAGAAAACCAGCAGCGCTCTTGGTTCCCGAAGACCAGAGTTGGGAACCACTGCCATATACAATACATACAACAATGCCATGCTGCAAAAACAACAACACATCTGTCATGTCAGGTTCTGGTAGTGATGAACTGATGGAGAGAACGGCAGCTAGTCTAAATCAGCAGCGTGATCCTAATTCAATAAAACCAAATGTTCAGAAAGACAGGACACCTTCTCATTTACTGTTGAATTGTTTTAGATCGACAATTGTTCTGTGCTTCATAGACGAGCCCCGCAGAGCGTCTTAAGCGTTCATGCTCACACCTGTCATCCACATACACAACACATTCCCATCACGGAGAAACTCCACTGACACACCACCACCGCTGAACGACAGCTGGAGCAGCAGCAGTGTTGATCTGAGCGTAATTCCTTTCTGGACGTTAATGAGAACCATCAGCTGACGGGAGCGAGGGGGCCAACAGCAGGGCCTGTAAAAACACTGCAGGAATCAGATTAGTTTTTATGGCTGCGGCTATCTGCCCCCTATTATTATTACAGTGCCGAGCCTGGTGAAAATAATGAGATCACACGCCCCCAGGTGAGCCGCGGACCGCCGGACCGCCTGTCTGGGATTGTAATCCAAAAAAAAAAGATGAGAGATGGTTATTAGATTGTTTGTTGCTGTCTAAATCAAAGGGTCAAACTCAATCTGGGGGTCAAACTCAACTCCTCAGAGGCACCGCTGCTTACATGTGTTACTTGTTGAGTCAAATTGCACGGAGAGACTGCAAGATAACTGAGGACCAAGACAGGCATTTGAAAGGTCTGTAAATATGGAAACACAGGCCTGCACATGGTGGCATGAACTCACACACACACACACACACACACACACACACCAATAGCCCTTGTCATTTCCAACGTTATTTTTTGAGCACGGGGAATCAGCGAGTGGACGTCTACTTTTAGTTGGCTGCGTGTCATATGTGCAGGAAAGGGAACATCTGCCGCAAAAAACAGGAAGGATGGAAACACCAGCAGCACGGGTCTGCAACAAGATGCCGTCCCCCCGAGAGAGCAGAACCGGGTCACACTACACATCTTCAGCTCCTGTGAAACTAACAGACCAGGGGCCTCATTTATAAAGGTTGCTACGCACAAAAAAGTGGCGTTAACGGGGGTGAAATGTGCGTACGCATATTTTACCGCAAACGTCGGGATTTATAGAAAAATGCTATGCGGTAAAAGGTGCGCAGTTCTACGCATCCTTTCACCCATGCGTAGAGCTCACCGCAAAGTTTTTCAGACACGGGAATCAGCGACACCCGATGGGGAGATCACAAAATAAAGCTCAGTCCTCTTAAAAACATAGTTTTATAAGTGTGCTTTCACAGGGATTGTGGTCTGTTGTATCTGTTAAGCCACTACTTAAAACCTATTTTTATACAAAGGCATTCTCTTAACTCTTATTTTATTGATTATTTTACCGGGCCGGCACCAGGATGAAGTGACTGAAGGGGCAATTTTTCATAAAATAAAACTCAGTGATTTAACCTGCAACAGCCTCAGAAAGGCTAAATAACAACAACATGAGGCTACTGTTCAAAATCAAAGAATACATTTATTAATCAGAGACTCACATAAGAACGAAGCACTGCAGAGAATTTATGAACGATAACGATTCTGTCAAAATCAGCAGGGGGAGGAGTAGAAACAGCAGTTTGCGGCTTGCATCTCTCTCTCTCTCTCTCTCTCTCTCTCTCTCTCTCTCTCTCTACAATGGGGGGAATGTATTTACCACCACGAAAAGCAAGCAGGCTGAGAAACCGAACTAAGTGATGTGTCTGTCTGTCTATCGATCTCCTCAGCTCCGTTTCAGTGGGCTACTATGGACGCCCTAGCATACACCTATGGAAATATTTTTCATCATCAGTTTGTCTACTATTTTTATTGTCTACTATTTTTATTTTGTCTTCTAAAGCACTTTGTAACTTAAACTAAAGTTTATTTTCATTATTATTAATTATTATTATTATTATTATTAGGGCTTGTGCTGTTCTCCACAATGTGGCACAGATGCCTCTACTGACCCCCAAACAGTTCACCTTTATGGCGCTCAACCTCAGTGATGAGGACCTCGATCTCGCACTCCGTCTTTCCCTCATTGATAGTCCAACAAAGGCTCCTTAACAACGTCGGCATATTCATGACCTGTTTAGCATTGACCATTTATGGATGATTGTGGGACGACACTGGGAGGAGTAGTGGGAGGACACTGGGAGGAGTAGTGGGAGGACACTGGGAGGAGTAGTGGGAGGACACTGGGAGGAGTACACGAGCGCACAATTCACCGCAGGTGGGTATTTATAAAGAGAAGACTGCGTACAGGTGTGCGCCGCACGGTTTTATAGATCTGAATATTTTCTTGCGTTAGTAGATTCTGAGGTTTGTGCGTACGTAATGTTTTAGGATGGAATCTACGCAAAGTTTTATAAATGAGGCCCCAGGGGAATTAGCCTGCGGTGCTAAGCTAATAAAGAGCCTGTAGCAAAAAATAAAACTCTCACCCAGTGTCCTGTGCCCAAATAAGAACGAACCTATTTGGAAGAAAACATTTGGTTTTCATCTGGAGTATTATGAGTGTAATTGGAGGTAAAGTGGGTTTGGGTGACAAATAGTCTTCAGTATATTAGCTTGTCTTCTTTCTGCCACACATCCAATCTGTATTATTGAATGTTGGATTCAATGTGAAAAATAACAGAACATCAATATGAAGGGACCTCACCCCCTACACTAATGTTGACATGTTTCTGTTTATCTTTGTGTACCAGCCTCCTAAATCCTGTCATTCTTTTATCGCGGATTTCTCTGACTTGCTTCCACTAGTTCTTCCTACGAACGGCATAGAAATATTAATCAGAACTATTGGTGTTTTTAAACTTTCATGTGTTTCGTCCGAATAACTCTTTTGCTGCTGACTTTACTTAACACTTGATTCTCGATTCTTCTAATCTTACATGCTACTGGGACTGTACACAATCTTCTATGTGAACAGGAGAGGCTTGATGCTGTGTGAACTATGAAGATTTAGAAACTATGAGATGAGATCACTTCTTAAATCATGTACTTTTATGTGTGTGGCAGCCCCCCCCTGTTTACTGTGTTCCCTCTGTTGTCATAAGATGGCAGACTGGGCCAGTTGGCTCTCTCTCCCAGGCGACACACACCTTTACTCTTCAACACCCTACACATCCATACACTACTGACTTTCACATCCACTGTTGATTTCGTTATTCTTTTTTACAATTAAATAAATACTATTAGATTTGTATATGGCCTCGTTTGTGACAAGCCTACAAATCTAATACAAAGTATTTATTTAAGCCTCCCGTCTCACGTAGTCCTTGACAAACCTGCCCAGGTGCAAATGATGAAGCCTGATGACAACAGAGAGAACAAAGAGGGAGGGCCGTCACATATGTGCTTTTATGTTTTATGTTATGTTTTATATTGTTTATGATGTTAAATGTTAATCATCCATTTATATTGAAATCGACAGGACATTTTAGATTTTCCATTTCTCATTATTGCACAACAGCGTAGTTCCTGAAGACCATTTGGAAGGAATTATTCCTTTTTCATGTGAACAATTCAGTCCTGTTTTATGAACATGACGAAGTATCTGTCAACACTAGAAAGAGTGGAGCCAAAGACCCTGTTGATGTCTAGAGACAGACTCTGGAGCTGAGTGTTGTAGCAGGGATACTTCTGTGTGTATTGTGTACACATAATTGTTAGCCCTGCAGTTAAACAAAGCTTGTTCAATAACTTGTAAAAGAAGAAAGTCAAAGTACATTAGGGAATATTTGATTACTGGAAGAGGAACAATTTATAAACCATTTATGTGATCTCCAGTTCATATAGGAAACAAGCTATTGAACATAAATATTTCCTCAAATATTGAAGTCAGTGGTTGTAAATTGTTCCTCCTCTTCTAGTAACACAAGGTACTTTAACCGTGTTAAAGTGTTTTAGATCAGATTTTTCCTTTACGTTTAGACAGACAGGGAAAAATCCTATGATCAGTGAACCCTGATCCCCTCGCTTGTCTGCTGTTCCCTGTCCGCCATGTCCGACCTGTTCTCATCTCGGTCTCAGCAAACCAAATATAGTCTCCTGTCCCTCGACGTGCCTGCGATCACATCGGGGTCTATTTGCTGATCCGTAGAGCAGAGACGTTCAGAGGAAATCTGTTTTCGTAGGTACTCTTCCTTTCTCCTGCTAGTAGTTTGGTCTCTTCGGTGTCCAGAGGGCTTGTCAGCTGAGGTATGAAGAAGGCATAGTACCAAACACAAGGTGGGTATTGAGCCATACTGGTGTTTTTGGCTGTCACATCACTGTCCCTGCTTTCTCTCTGGGGTGATTGGAGCGTCATCAGGCTGATTAACACTATTTGGACTTCCTGACAATTGGGAATCGCGATCTGAGGCTTGATTGGGAACTGTTTACCATGTTTATCCCACTTTGTCAAGCCAGTGAGAACATAACTTCTCCTATAACCAGTACCCAATGATGTGTTAACTTGTAGCCAGTGCTTTTCACTAAATGCTAAAATGAAGCACCAAAATATGACTGAACTGAACCAGGAAGTTGTCCTAACCATGTCAATAAAAAAAACCCTGATCTTCCCACTTCTCTGCAAGGCGTTTAATCATGTCATCCCCTTGAAGTATTCCTCCCTCCCTGCCTCGGCTTCGCTCCTGCTCTTCTCTGTCTCCTCTCTCTCGCTCTGTCTCTCCCAGCCGATCTGCTCTCACCTCTGCTCCCTCACCCACACCAACATCAAAGCCTCAGACATCACAGCCACTCATTTGAATGCACTTATCTCTTCATTCATGCTCACACACACACACACACATGCACACACATCCATGCACATGCACGTATAATACATTTGATTCAAGCATGTCATCAGCCTCAGGATTCAAAAGAATCAGCTCTGCTACGTTGCCAAGGCCAGAACAGATGCACACACCAACACCGACACTCTTCAGTCTGTTCTCAGATCAGATTTGTTAAGAAAGGGTCTGGAGGTCAGGGTGCTGGATGGTTGTGTACAGTTGCTTTCAGCTGCAGGTTCAAACTCATGCAAAGACGTTTTCTGCTATTGAGGCTAACGTTTTTCTTATTTAGACAAAACCTTCCTCCAACCGGAACCAAATAGTTTTATTTGTCTAAGCTTAAGTTTGTTTTAGCACAGTGACTGGTTATAGTATGAATCAATGGTGTATCACACATATATTGCAAACGCAGACATCAACACACATGCATTCAAACACACACACTCTCTCCATCTCAAGGTCTTGCCCTGCTAAAGGCCTCAAAGATGCATCACTATGTTATCACACAACTCTGTCCTGCTCAATAATTCAACACAAGGAAGAAGGAGCTAATATGCACCCAGCCTAAAACCTAACCTGCCTTAGCAAGGAGGGGTGGTCTGACAGAATGATGTACATGGTGTGTGTGTGGAGGGCGTTTGGAGGGGTTGGGGCGGGGGGGGTTAGTACTACTACTAATACTAATACATGTTTTATTATCCCTACCAACCAGCACTCTCTTCCATTCTCCAGTTTGCTCCTTCATTCCTTTCCTTCCCCTCTGTCCTTCATCCATCTGATCACCTCTCTTGCTTTCTGTTTCACCTCTCATCTCTTTCCCTCCCAGCCTTTTCCCTCCCTTTCTGTCTTTGCTTGCCCTCTATGCTTTCCACTCCACTCTCTCCCCCCTTTTCCTCTCCCTTTCACTGTCCCTCCCCTCTCTACTCCCCTCTTCCTTCCTTGTCTTCTCCCTTCTCCTTCCCTTCCTTGTCTTCACCCTTAAGGGAAGTTATTTTGTGAAATTAAATGTTGTAGTTTAGCTTTTCGGTGTGTACCCACCCGCCTCCTCTACTTCTACTTCTTCAGCCAGTGATTTTCTATATTTCCCAGAATGACTTTCAACTTGTTTTTAGCTGGGTTTTAAGTGTAGGTGGAGGGAGAGCGGTAACGATTGCAAAAGTGATAGTAAGAGCAAGAGAGCAAGTGTCATGCCCCTTACTCAAAGCGCAGGATGTACAGTATGTCTTGTGGCTGTGTTGCATTCTGGTCTATTGAGGCTACTGTGGGCGGAGATATTGGTATCTCTGCCTCCTCTACGAAGTATTTTTGGGTGTATTTTTCCTTTAACTCAATGCCCTTCTCTGTGTATCCTCCTACCCTGTATTTGTCAATGCAGGCAGTGTAGTGTGTAATTCCATCTATGGATACATCCTGTACCAGAGGTGTTGGCTTCACTTGCACTTCCTCGGCTCCTGTGGCTATATGACATATGTTCAGAAGCTAAATATGGACCTTTTTCATCCGCCGGTGGAGTTTAGTAGTACAGCAATGCGACACGGGCCCGCCCTCTCGCTCTGCCCAGCTTCGGTGTCTCTCCGGTGCTTTCTTGGAAGCTCGTGGTGCGTTTCTCTATTTGTTTCTATCCCATTCATCTCTCCACCTCCCGTTTCGTTCCATTTTGTCCACTGCCTCGTCTCTCTGCCTTTCTCCGTGTGATTCGCCCAGTCTCTCTCTCTCCTCCTCCACTCCAGGCTAGGTCTGTCTGTCAGTGATATCGTCAGTGCATATGAGTACAGCCACAGACACAGCGAGGAGAAAAGACAACAGCGGCTACAAAGGAAAGCTCTGGCGGCTTCATGTTCAAGGCTGCCTGCAGCAAAAGGCAGGAGCAAATGACAATCGATGGGTTTTGCAAAACTCCATTGCAGCTAGTATAGAAAACTCTCCTTCTCTCTCTCTCATGCACACGTGCACACACAGCAGGCTGCCAGGTAAACAGGGCAGACAGGCGCTCTAGTGGAGGAGAAATGCTCGCCCACTGTGGGCCTGCATGCTCGGCAGAGCGCCTAATTGCAATGATAAATATGAGATGGTGGAGACAGGAGACAGAGGCTCCTAGGAACTCTCCTCACATGAACCTTGGGAGGGAGATGGCTGCTAATGGGATAGACAACATGCACATACAGACACACACAATGAGCAAGCACACACTCACAGAGAAGCACATACAGCATGCACACGCTTGTAGCTGCACCTCTGCACACAAACACACACAATCAATCAGATGAACACACTGTACACACACACACACAGCAGGTAACATACATACTACACTACCACGTTGCAGAGGCCAACTGTAGTTTCACCTCTCAATCTTACTACCTCACCTTTCTGTGTAGCCTAAGGTAAAAACACCAAACACAGCGGGAAACCTTTCATGGCACTCGGCCCAAACCGAGGTGACCTGAATCTTGAGAGGTTCATCATTAATGAACAGCCATGTGTTTATGGTTGGAGGACATCATGGGCCATTATTATTGATCCCTGCACTGCAAACCATCTAGCCCCTTATTTCAAAACTAATAGGCTCTCATTGATATGATTTCAGCACTGAATGTAATATTGCAGCATTAAATTGACTCAAATGGGTTTCTTGTTTTTCCTCTCATTTGTTGTCACTTCCTCTCTTTCTCTCCATCTCTCTCTCTCTCTCTTCCCCTCCGAAATTGTTATCGGTTTGATCCAGCATAGATGATGTCAGCTCAAGCAAAAACAATCAAAGCCCCGATCCTCTATTCAATATCGCCACGTTCTAATTGAAAGCCAGACACGCAGGCTTTTACCACGCAAATCTGTAAAGCCACCATGAGGGAGACAGCTGAAAAACTAACAGGGGAATGTAATAGATTGACTTAGAAAATGGAGGAGAGAAAAGGGGACAAGCGAGAGGTGATAATCATTATTAATGTGATGTTTTCTTTCATGCTTCACCAAAATGATACACGCATAGACACATTTTCGGGTGTAGTTTGTTTTCACATTGCAATTCTGGTCATGTAAGATGTCAGACCCACAAAGATTTTATTCTATTTAAGTTATTTTCTGGAGGATTTATGGTCTTTGAAATGCATGCCTCTGCAGTTTGCCCTTCAGTATAACCTTGTGTCAAGCTGCCTCTTACTCTCAGTCTCACTAGGCTCATCTCACACTGTGCATGAAAGACACATTGCAGCCAAACCCGACGCTGAGAAACAGCATTTTGAGATGCAACAGGTGAAGGTGACCACTTCACCATTAAACCACTCAGCACCACTGAATTGTTTCAAATATCTGAGCTTGGTTTCTTCTCTCTGCCCCATGCTATGGAAATTGGGTTTGTAGAATGACAGTTGTGATGTGATTGAGCCATGTCTCCTACGCCATCATAGATTTACAACTTCATACTAACAGTATAACATGCACACATGACTAGAATGTAAACAAAGCTGAAACCAACAGCTTCCTGTTATGTGCACCGCCCGGCTTTGAAACAACATTCATGTCCGAATGCTTTGAAGTGTGCTGCAGGGAGATTTCACAAGGTTGCCATAATTAAAGGACCAAATAAATGATCAAATAAATACATTATTAATTATTAATTACATTTTACAAAATGTTCCCTTTGTTGCTCCATATGCCCTCTGATAAAAGAGGAGCTGTGTGTTATACAGCGCAGAGCACATTTTATTATGAATTCAGCAGAGTCGCGTAACCTTATGTGACTTTTATTTGAAGGGCATGATTTATTTTTCCCTCAATTCTCCCATTTTTGCTTTGTAAACAATCGCAGTGAATTTTTAGAGGTCCTGTGTGCCTGGTTGTATGCTGCGCCTGGGTAATTCAATCTGTGCTGTGTGCTTGAGCACAATCATTAACTGGGGATATTGGCATTTTCTGACAGAGAGAGAGAGAGAGAGAGAGAGAGAGAGAGAGAGAGAGAGAGATCTCATCAAAAATGCAACCTTCAATTACCATGCTGATGAAAGAAAATGCTCATAATGCAACCAGCCAGCCTCCCTATGGGACTTCATCCTCCCGTTTCAAGATAAGGAGGGTTACAACAGTAATCTTTCAGCTTTAAGTTTGTTGGGTGAAATCGAGGTCAACAATGTTTCTTTACTTTCTTGGTAACTCTCATTTATGTTTACCATTCAGCAGGCGATGTAAAAAGTGGACGTCTTGAAATGTCTGCCATCCTTCACAAAGGAGTGGAGGGTTCAGGGTCATGGGGTGGAGCCTATCCCAGCATGCATCGGGTGGAAGGCAAAGAAACACCCTGGACAGGTCGCCAGTCACAGGGCAAACACACTCACCCTCACATTCACTCACATATGGGACATATGGGCAATATAAAGTCTTCAATTCAGCTGACTTGTATCTACTGGGAAACCGGAGCACCCAGAGGACACCCACCCAAACACGAGGGGAACATCCCGGCGACTCAAACCCAGGAACTTAGATACTTAAAGACAGAGGTGCAGATGTTTAGTTTAGCATCCCACTGAGCGCTACTACGACTTCAGCTGTGTATTTCCAGTTTTACACCAAGCAGTAAACACAGCTGTAAATATTTTAAAGTATGGCCCAGAGAAGAGAATGCTGTCATTATTTCTTTCTGCAGGCGTCTACTAAAATCTTCTCCTGATTTGAACGCAGGCGGCTGTAAACCACCGAGACGTCTTTTAAACGGCTAATCAACGGGACATTGTTCAGTGGGACGCTTGCTGATTTGACACTTGCTGAGCTACTAGCCAAACTGCTAGCCGTGTTGTATCATCTGGCGACGGCCATGTTTGAAAAGACAATATTGCATCCTTTCCTGTGCTTATTCTCATATTATATTGCTTTACACCCACAAAGCCGGTCGCACCCACCCTCAACTGATCCCTTACGATCCAATTTGGTCTACTTAGTACATATTGAGCCTCTTAAAATACTCAGACTGATTAGAAGAACATGCAGATGCTTTCCTCTGCCCAGCGCTAGATGAGTGAACCACAGGGGCACACGTCTTTGAAACATCTTTCAAGGCAAATACTAGTTAACACAGTTATTGTACAAACCAGTGCTGAGGCTGATACCAACTGCTGCCAATCTCATAATTTCAATTGTCACAGGTTTTCTTTCCCTAGTAATTGCTTTACCTTGCAGATTTAGGGGATAGAGAGAGAGAGAGAGAGAGAGAGAGAGAGAGGAGAGAGAGAGGGAGAGGAGAGAGAGAGAGAGGGTAAGAAAAGGACAGGGATGAAAAAGGAGGTTTTTGAAGGGATGAGGTTCAGCCGTTAGCACTGATCCTCCGACAAGCTATTAGCACACTCCCTCGCTCGCTCACACTGGCTGCTACCGGGGAGTGGATCTCTCCAATTAGTGTGCGTGTGTGAAGCAAAAAGGGAGTGAGAGAGTGTGTGTGTGTGTGTGTGTGTGTGTGTGTTTAAGTGCTTGTGTGCCTGTGCGCACAGGTGCCCGAATGATGTGAGAGTTCAAAGAGGCCACAGAGCTGCCTATTTGAATTAGATCAGAGGAGTACGGGATGTACGGGATGTGCGGATACCTGACTTAATTCATCCTCTGAAGGCACACAGAGTGGAGAGAAGTAGATAGGTGGTGAGAAAGAGAAACCCCATCTGAGCTTTGGTTTGTGTGTGTGGGTAAAAGAGGAAAGGTAAAGAAGCCAAGGGACTCAGGAGAGGAAAGAAAAACAGAGACGGAACGAGAGCAATAAAGAAATCTAATAATATAAAAAAAGAAAAACCTAGAACCGGGTTAAATATCTCCCGGAGATTGACAGCCATTTTTTCCTGGTTTTCCACGCCGTCTCTTCATTTCACTGGCGCTTCATTCATCCTTTTGTTGTGTCGCCTGTATCTGGCTCTCTCCCCAGAGTCGGTCATACAGTCGATGGGCAAGGAGAATTCCCCGGGCGCCTGGCCTTGACGCCTGACAGGAGCTGGCTCCCGTACACGACCTTGATTGGGTGTGTGTGTGTGTGTGTGTGTCTGGCGAACCTCAGGTGTGAGGTGGTGTGAGGCTGCACGTAAAGAGGGATGTGATTAAGGAAGGAGCATGTGTGGGGAGAGAGAGAGAGAGAGAGAGAGAGAGAGAGAGAGAGAGAGAGAGAGAGAGAGAGAGAGGATGAGTGTTGGTCTAAAGTGTTAAAGCATGAGGTGTGAGCAAGAAATTTGAAGAGAATTAGCGTGAGGAGAGGGGAGTCAAAATGATAACGCCTCCATTCTTCATATAATAATCCCATATAATTGCATTAGAAGTGAGAACACCAGTTATCTATCTCCATCCTCCTTCCCTCCGAAGAGCAACAAGAGGCCGTGGATAACACATCTGGAGAGAGTTCTCCATAAATGCTCACTGACCCTCAGGTCACCGTCTCAGAGTGTGTCCTGTTCAAAAGACTCCATTGGTTTGATATAGTTGTTTCGCGGTCCTCCCCGCTTAAAGCAGCACTCAGGTCAGCCCTCCGCAGATCAGAAACACTCCGCCGGCTTAAGTGGCTCATTAGGTGACAGATATTGCACTAAAAAACATCCTAAGTTACTCACTCTTTGGATAAAAAGCTCCGCACCAAAAAAAGAACATCTGTTTATGAAAATCAGTTGGATGCTGTCAAACATTTCCTGTTCCTCCCCCTTGTGCCCAGAGCTGAACCTCTTAATGAGATAGAAATGTTTGGACCTTGTTTATAATTTTTTTTTTTTACCCTCTTCATCAGACATGGAGATGTCTTTCTTTGCCTGCACCCACGTTAAACAAATTCATCTCCCTACCATCCAAAAATCCCCTTGATTCGTGAGAGTGAGCTTTAATAGTGTGAGACCTCTTTGCAGTTGTAAAATCTGCACCTTTGTGCTGCTTTATGGAAGCACTATAAAGGTAGCTATACATTTTATAGCATCTCAGCTCAGATATATATTTCTATACATAAACCTCTTTCAGACATACACCTCGGATGTTCTCCAGAGAATCAGGTCCGCTCTTTAACCGGAGTTACCCTTCCACACATACAGCACACCACCGGAGAATGTCCGTTTCGGATGCGTTCACAACAACAGAAGATACTCTGGTTAGTTCAGGCAAGGGGCGGGGCCTGGGTAGAGAGCGCAGGAGACAGGACATGACACAAAAAGTACGCTGCGGAAATCGCAGTGTTATGTTTACAGCACGAAGATGGCGGACGAAGTGACCGACTCACTCTCAGTGGCCGTTTTTGCGTTGATGTCAATACTGAATGTAGTTAGACGTATCCGCAGTATCGACGGAAGGGTCGATACTTCTTCCTCACCCTTGGATGTTTGTATTATCCCGGTTTCGCTCCAGTCACATGATCAATACGTCATCAACACACCCACTTGCTCGTAGAGAATACTCTGGAGAATCTTCTGCTCCGTTCACACTCGGGCTCACTGGGCGATAAAACAGATTTCAGACTAGGGTGCTGGGTGGGGAAAGTCTGTTTGACTTCCAGACCAACTGATTCGGACATTTGCGTTCACACATACAACCCCTCCGAGTAATGTCGGTACAGTAATTACTGTAAGTAATGTAGATACGTTCAGGATTTCACTGCATGTGTGAAAGAGTTTTCTATCCTACCAGGTAGTTAACTGCAGTCACCTGGCGTCCCTATTAGACAGCTGGAATGAAAAGCAACAGCACTCGGAGGTCCACTGCTTTACGGACACAAATGTCATTGCAGATAACTGAAGCCCCAACACATGTGCACTCCCACGTAGTTGTGCACGCATGAACACACACATGCACAAACACCCCTTCCCTCCCACAACACACACGCACACACACACACACACACATGCACGCCCACTCTTCAACAAACACCCCTTCCCCCCCACAACACACACATGCACGGCCCCCTCCTCAACACACACCCCCTCCACCCTGCGGTGACATTTGAAGGACAGGGGCCTCGGCTGGTTTTGAGCGGGGCAGGCGAGGTGGAGGGCGGGCTGGATGGGAGTGTGAGGTAAACAACACCTCAGAGTTCAGTGTGCATGCCTAACGTGCTCCACTGGGCCAGGCTGCCGATGACAAGCTCTGACAACACTCTGCTTTTCCCCCACATCCTCTCACTACCTCGGTTCTCACACGGCGGTGTAGTTTTTGCTCTGTCCCGCTGTCCCCGTCGCTTGCTGTGCGCCGCCTGCTTTTCATGTCTCTCTCCTGTCTCTGTTCTTTTGCTCATCCCTTATTTAAACTGCCTGTCCTGAGTCCACCTCTTCGCCTCTCTTCTTGCTGGTTTCCAAGCACCTAATAGGTACAAAGATGTAGCTCCACTTAAACCTCAGACTAAAATTGTCTTTTTTTCACGATGCACACGTTGTGTTGGGAGAAGGGATGGGAGGTTTGTTTGTTTCTCGGGCTGATCTGAAGATTTTCAGTGGGTTTTATAGCGGCACTCAAAAAACACTAGGGCATTCCCTTTAACTTTGTACAGTTTTTATGAAATGCATGTACGTCTTAATGATATAATCATGGTCATTGGCAGCAATGCACACATGCAGATCAAAATACAAAGTTATGTACAAATGTGAATTGTACACTCTTACACCCATCCTTATAAATTCATCTGTTGGCAAGGTTTTACTAGTGGTTTTCACCCCCTGACCTGAGTTCAAAAAGCCTCATTTGTTCATCTCGTCCAATTGCAGCCCATCTCCTTCCTGATTGGTCTCTGAGAGGGCGGAGGTGCTAGCTGTATGGTTGTAAGTTCAGACAGGTTAAAGCAAAAACAGACAGATAACAAAGAATACTGCTGTAGTACGAGGAGATAAAAATCACATTGACATCTTTTACTCAGGGCATACACATAGAACATTTATTGCTGTGTAGTCAGGCTTTAACCTTTGATGCCATATTCATTGACACAAGGATTTATCTCAGAAAGATAGAAGGATATATCTTTGAAGCTAAAACAGCCCTTCAAGGTTGCTTTGTGGTTTCCCTCCTCAACCCATACCCCTTCAACCTCAACCCCCAGGTATCCTCACTGACAAACAAGACCCTTCAGGGAAAGGCTATCACCTGAAGTCATAAACACACACACACACACACACACACACACACACACACACACACACACACACACGACTGTCGCTAGTGTCTCTCACCGATATCCAACATCATGTGATTAAACATAGACAGTCACCAAAGTGATTTTGCATGATGAAAAATCAAACCATAGGGTTTTTTCTCCCACATCACCTCATTATTTTCAAGAAGAAAATGAAGTCATGATCAAAACACTCAGGATACAACAGTCTACCGCTAGAGATCAGGCTTAAAGATGAACTGGCAATTAATCAACGGGCAAAAGCCAAAACAAGTTTGCGTTAAAAGATGCAACGTTTTGCTTATTGTTACAGTGACAGCTTTTGATATCGAACCAGGGTGTGTGGAGGGGTTGCTACAACAGATGTGTGTGAGGAGAGGGGGGAAGAGGGGATGAGTGCATCAGGGGGTATCATTTAAAGAATAAGCATCCTGCATTGCAATCCATGCTAAAGAACGCTAACGTGTCAATAATCAATACGTCGCGGTGTGACTCAAATTAAAGCTTTCCAACAGATCAGCGAGTAGTTTACTGTAGTCATGGTTTTAGCGCAGGAGGCTAAAAGTTCCCTGTGTATATCCGGGAATGTCTGTGAGCTAGAAGGATCCTTATGTGCTGAGAGAATATGGCTGTTCCCTCCTCTGGTTGTCTCCTGGGATTCCAAAGTCCAGAAAAAATTCCAAGAGGAACCAGTGTTCCCAAAGATAAGTGTGCCCGAGGGAACAATCACTTCAGCGCACAAAAGTTTAAATTTTTTGCTTGGTGGTTTTTTTTTTTTTACACTCTCTCCACGCCTTAAAAAATGTTTTGTATTCCTTTACCCCCACCTTATAAAACTGGAAGCCACTGGCAGACAAAAAGTCCTAGACAATAAGTTAAAGAGATCGTATAGGTAAAGGTATATAGGGACAAAGTAACGGCAACACTTCCACGTGCCTATTCTCTCCTCTCTACAAAAATAGTGGAATAGAAATCACATGGTTATCACCCGACACTGACATCTTGATACACTTCTGTATAGAGATTAAAAATCTTGGTTAAATGCAATTCCATCATGCAGTCAATGTCCCCCTCGCCGCTCCTGGTTTTTGTCCGTTCATCTCAAATCCTGAAGCATGGTGAGAAGAAGTGATGTCACGGGGAGTGTGCTTGAAGTCCACTTCATGGTGCATCTCTCACTGGGCCTTTTGTTTTTTTTTTTGGTGCACACAATAATTGACGGTGCAACACAAGGCTGCCCCCTGTCCACATTTTTGTTTATTTTCTTGGGGTTTGTAAAGTTCCGTCCTACTGACCCCCTCTTCCATACTTATTTTTCCTTTCATGTTTGAGTGAGGGATACTGGAGATAGAAAGAAACAAACAAAAACAACCAATTTCACATATCACTTCATGCAAGGTTAAAACCTCCGCAATCCCGCCTTCCGTTTGTATTGCACTGCCACTCACAGTTGACAGAGACGTACATTTTGACCTGTCAACACTTACTATCTCCTATTGTAATGATACATACGTAGGGCCCGGCGAGGTGAGGACCATCAATTAATTCATGCCTTGGATACCTGAGGCGGTGCTCTTATACACAAACACACACAGATAGACACACACTCTTGAACTCTCCTCCACCTTGCGTTTTACTCTGATCTCAGCAGAAGCTCCTGTGCCAGAGTGAGAAGGACCTGTTGTTTCCGTCTGCCAGAACAGATGGACATTAGATCCGCTTTCTGCTTGCCCAGCCAAACAAATGACCTGCCTACTCACTTCCCATCCTTCCTTCCGCCTTGATATATTCCGCCATCTCTGTGCCTTCTCCCACTTACTTGCTGCACTGCCTCTGAGACATAAACAAACCAAAAGCAGTTTCTGATGGCGTGGATAGCTATTTCAGTTTGGATACTTCTATTTTTGCATTTTCAACTTCAGTGAACCCGAGCAGACGTGGAAAAAAAAAAGGAAACAGGAGAGCAACGAGGCTCACCCCTGTGTGTTTGATTTTTAGCTCTGTGTCTCTGCTCATATGTTAACTCCCTGATATGATTTGGGCATCCCGGTCTGTAAATGTGACCAGAACCTTCCATGGCCTCCTCTAGGGGTTAAAGCCCTCAAGAGGGTATAAGGCCCCTTTCCAGTCCTTGGGCCCTAACTCTAAGGGCCACTTGTAATCCTCGATGACAGACTGTGACCAAAACCACTCCCCTAGGTAGCACGAAATAGGACTGGGGGGTTGTCACGAACGTATAGAAGGGGGCTAAGGGGAGCAAGATGAGGGTTTGGAATACAGGACATCATGTCATCGAGCCTCTTTCTCCCCGAGGGGGGGCAGAGAGAGTGAGAGGGACAGCAATGGGTTTAGATCCAAGGAATGCAAAGACAAAGAAAGAGCAGTGGGTTTCATCTGTTTTTCCGACAGGGCCCCACCGTTGTTTGGCTAGTGCTCTTCCCTGTGAACCCTTCCTCTCCATCCCCCATTTCTCCTCTTCCTTCTCCTCCTCTTCTCTTCTTCTCTACTACCCCCATCCAGGGGTTGGCCAAGAAGCTCTGTGGGTCCATCAGCTCCAGGCCCAGAATCTCCCTGCGGCTCCCCCTGCCCCGGGACGACAGCAGCATGCCTCCTTGGTCCAGGCTGCCTGTGCTGTTGCACTTCTTCACTGGTCCGCCGGGGGGCGCCAGGGAGCTGGGCGACAGCAGTGAGGTCAGCGACAGGCTGCTCAGTGTTTCTGACAAGTGTTCACTGTTGCCCGCTTGGCTGGAGCCACAGCCCCCAATGGACGAGCCAATGCCGATGCCCAGGTCTTCGTCTGAGGGGTCGATGGAGTCGTCACGGGTGTAGCCCGGGCTGGTACTTCCTCGACCACTGCTCTGGCTCCGCTGGTGGCCCCTGGTGGCCTGAAGGGTCAGAGCAGATGAGGGGCTGGGCCTAGGTCTCAGGGCCTGGACCGGGGAGCAAATGGTAGTGCTGTCCTCAGGCAGCGGGAGGGGGCAGAGCAGCTGTAAGGGGGCCAAAGGCAAGGGCAATTCTAGGTTCTGGGGGGACGAGACGCTGAAGCTCAGTCCTTCTTCCAGGGTGGTCTGGAGGCTGCCCTCAGAGCTGCCTGTGGCCAGGGATGAGTCACTGTGGGACGGGTACTGAAGACAGAGCGAAGGGAGGTGGAGGTGGTGGAGAGAAAAATGGGATGTTATCAAGAGCTGTTGTTTTGATCATAATGTGCATGTCATTGACTGCAACAGTGCTGGTAACAATCCAGTTTTCACAATATTAATTTATTGTATTGTCATCTGTCATCATAGACCACACTACAGACCAGATGGGCATTGAACTCCTATCCCAGTTTCATCATTACATCAATCTCATTACTTCATTAATACACCTTATATTAATGATTCTAACCTATTCTTGTATATTTTGTATTCCCTTCCCGCTCCCTTACCTGTGTGCACAGCATCTTGCTATGGGCTCCTGGGGAGCGGAGGGAGGCCCAGGAGGCTGGGGAGGTCAGCCTAAGGCCCCTAGACAACCTCAGGCTCCTACTGCGGGGAGGCGCTGGTATAGTTGCTCCTGCAGGGTGGAAAAACTCTGCAGGCAGACGAAAGAGAGGAGAAACGCCGCTGGCTCCTCCTTCTCCTTCTTCGTTCCTCTCCTTGTTGTTGCTGCTGGAAACCCGACCTTGAGAGAAGGGAATACACTCCTTCATTTTCTGTTCCGTGTCAATCATTGTTTTCTGTAATAAATGGTGTTATAAGTTTTGAGAGCATATTTTGCTCGGAAAGGATCAATGTTTTTTCATCTGACTAGTTTATGTAGAGCCAGTTATTGTGGATGGGTGTATTTTTTGGATGAGGATGAGGAGCTCCATGTTAGCATGATCAAGATGGTGTATCTTTATTCTTCCCACTGTTTTCTGCTCCAATGACCCAATTTCCCCTTGGGGATCAATAGTTCATCTTAGTTAATCTTATCTTATAATAGAAACACGAGATCTGAAGAATTTATGATGCATAAAGCTATTCAGTCTGCTAGCCAAGCCCAACACTTTGAGGTAGATTTTCAAAAGAACGCACGCCTGCTTAGTTCTTGGTTCTGCTTGGCTTCACTTACCAGGGCTGTGGTGAGGTGAACATCCATGCAGCTGATTTGTTTGCATCTCCAGCAGCGCTGTTTCCTCCTTAACCCCAGAGCCGAGGGCCCTGCAGGGCTGGCCCAGCCCCGTCTGCACCTGGGTCTGGGTCTGATGACCTCCTCCACCCCCAGCATCCTCAGAGCTGTAGGAGTCACTGCTGCCCCTTCCCTGGAAGACGACAAATGCGCACTGAAGAGAAAGTCTTTTCCAATAAATCTATAGGATAGGATAACTAAGTGATGCTTAGAGTAGTGTGTGGGCTTCTCCTAAGCCTCACATAAACAGAAGAAATGCAGACATCCAGGGATAGATTGCATATACAACAAATAGATATGTGATGAAAATATCTTGGTATGTATGGTATACAGGCTCATCATCAGCATACCTTGAGGTTACTCTTTATTTTCTCAACAAAGGAACAAGCTCTGTGTATGATTAGCATCATGCAGCATTGTGAAACGATACTAGGAAATGTGGTTTAGAGAAAGCAGTCCCTCAGGCATCCTGCAGATATATCACCATGCCCTCTGAGTGACATCATCCCTCTGGGTTTTTATGAGAGCTGATTATGAACCCCAAAACACTGCTAGTGTCATTTTGACGTTTTATATTTCAACAATAAAAGCTGGGTATAAATGTGTGTGTGCCCTCACTGTACTCCTATGTAAACCCATCCAAAACATACACAGACACACACACATTCATGCACACATACACTCCGAGGATTCCTGAGAACCTTACACACTCTAATCCCAAACCTAAGATGCTCTCTCACCTTCTGTCTTTCCCTCCCTCTCTCCTCTCACCCCCTCCCACCCTTTCTTTTTCTCCTCCTGTAACGGATGTGGGTTCACAGCCATAGTCGGTGATCGGGGCTTATCTGGCTCTCCAACACCACAGAGCATTACCCCATTACAGGGGAGGATATCGCGAAAGGAGGGATGATGAGGAGAGGAGATAGAGGAGATAGAGGGTCCAGAGGGAGTTGGGGAGGAGGTCTATAATAGCCGGAGGGGTAAGAGCGAGGGAGCAGGAAAAAGTCTAAAAGATAAAGAGGGGAGGGGGAGAGTGTAAGAGAGAGAGAGAGAGCGAGAGAGAGAGACATGAGAGCCACAAAGAAAGGGGAACTGGGGAGAAGCCTGCCGGAAACATTTATTCATGAGGAGGTCTGTGGTGGATGGAGATGGTGGATTCTTCAAAGACAAGATATTTACTACGGATACACGGAGAGAAAGGGATGAAGGGGCATTTGACACCGAAGGACTACGTCTCCCATTCACAAGAGAGCATACCCTTGAAAAAGACTTAACAGTAATTTGTTCTATGCTTGTGCTGGAAGTAAAAAAAAAAAGAAGAAGGAAAATCCTCAATAAACCTTCGCCTCTGTTTGTGCTTGTGCTCACGGGGGACGAAACCACAACTTCACATTCACAAAAACACATTTCACATTTCTATCACTTTTCTTCCGAGGCTTTGAGGAGATGTCTTTTTTTAGATATGTACGTCCTCATCTGCCCTTCCATTACCTCAGAGCATAACCAGTGTTATATATATGTGTTTGTTTTTATATATAAACAAAACAAATAAGCTGCTAAGAGGAAGGGTCAGGTAGTACTTCCCATGTCACCCTACTCGTACCCACCTTGCCCTCTCGTGCCAGCAGCTGGTAGGCAGTGTGTTCGTCCAGGCTAAGGTCGTCTGGCAGGGCGGGCGATGAGGACTTGTCTGACAACTGCTCTGACCTCAGTGACGCCTGCTCGATCTCCGCCATCCTGATCTGCTGCAAGAAATCCATCTCAGTTATTCATGTCTGAGAGAGAGAGAGGGGGAATGGGATCAGCCACTCTTTCAGACTTCCTGGACTGCAGGTGAACGTCCAGAGGTCTGCACGGTGCCCATTGCCTGTTAACCTGATGTGCTTACTTGGATGTCCGGGCCCACTTCACCAACTGTGCTATGTTCCATATGTCCAAATAACAACACGACAACACAACACCTCGATGCATTTGTTCCATATATTAGATTTAGAGAGAAGAGAAGCATATTTAGCTCATGAATGTGATGTTTCCTAAGAACCACATTAGATTTTGATTGGTTTGGTGTTCAGTACAGCAGAACAACGCTTTGACGATGTCTCTCATGATTCCTTTGATTGTAAATCTGTTCTGTGTGACACAGACAAGATGAATGAAACCTCAACCGAGCGTGATGTTGACATTGCAAAGCAGCCGATACGCTGCGGTCCTGTCTGCAAAGAAAGCAGGGTGTGAGATTTCTAGATGGCAATAACATCCATTTGTCCCCGTCAACTGAACAACCTACTCCCAGCGCCAAAACAAGAGTGAAAAGGATTAAGAATGTATGGGTATATATATGTATATGTGTGTGTGAGTGTGTGCACATGTATCTGCATGTATGTGTAAGTTAGAGAGACAGAGAAATAAATTGCCAGAGAGAGAGAAAGAGAAAGAGTGGACAGAAATAGGGCCATTTGAAATCCAATGGAGTGAGGCCTGTTGGCGATACATATTAACACGTGCCTGTGGGTAAGAGAAACCAAGAGCTTCATAAAGAGAGATTCACGGCTCATTATTTACTGCAGCAGTAAATTACCACTGCCCTGGTTCCCAAGGAGAGGGGGGAGGAGAGAGAGAGAGAGAGAGAGAGAGAGAGAGAGACATAGGTGGGATGAGGAAGAGAAAGGAAAGAAGGCAGAAGCACAGCAAAATACTTCATGGATTTAAGAAGGTGACTAAAGGTGACTATTGCTTGATGCTATCATTAAAGACCCTATGAGTTCCCTTGAGTTCAAGTCCTGAGAAAAGGTTTTATGTGGAAGTGAGTCAGTATGAAACAAAGCCCAGCAACAGCAAGTGCAGCAACTGTTATCCACGTTATCAAAAAAATGACAGTACATTTATGGAAGGAGTAGAGACAAATTCATCTGGGCCAAACGTTTTTAACGAGTATGATTTTGTGATTTGCCCGTTTTTGCTCATTCTTGGAAGTACATTTTTCATGTCATGGGGTCTTTAATGGCAAGATGCCTTTACTATCAATGGGATCAAATTAATAAATACTCTGGCTAGCTCTAGCCCAACCTCACTGTAGCCTCACTGTGGTCTTATCAAGATCTATATACAGTAAGTCAACACTAGCCAAACTCCAAGCTGTGGCCCATTGATTACACATGATTGAATATATATATATATATATATACACATTGATGAATATATACCACCACCCACCCCCATCTCTCACACACCACCCAGAAACACACACACACACACACACACACACAAAAAAATCAGTCCTCAAAGAATCCTTGAAGGTGTGTCACTCCCCTTGAAAGCCTTTTGGTGAAGGGTAGTATCAAAGGAGATTGAGTGTCGCTTATATTCAGAAGTACCCTATGTCTCCCTGAATAGGATGACATTGTACATATCCACCGAGGCGTGAAAGATTGATCTGTCTGCACATGACACACACACACACACACACACACACACACACGCACAATGCATGGCTTATGGTTGAAGAACACAGACAATTGAAGGAGAACAGCACTGGCTCGGATACAATAAATCAGAGATAGGTAGAGCGATGGCTGGAGGAATGGACGGACGGACAGAGTGAGCATGTAAAAGAGGGAGGACAGATTGATGGTTTGACAGCATCTGCAGACAGGCAGAAAACAGGAGTGACAGGTGAGGAGGTTTAAAGCCCGGTTATTTCTTCTTCTGCGCTGACCCGCTGCACTTTATCATTGTGATGGACAACACAGGCACAGGACACAGTGTGTACGTGAGTGTGTGAGTGTGTGTTTTATGCAGGACCTCCTGTATACAGAATACCTTATGGGGAAAACAAACACAAGTAAGGGGGGCGTGTGGGTGCGTACATGCATGCATATCAGAAGTGCATGAGTACTTTATGCATGTGTGTCTGCATGCAGTGGGCCTCATTTATCCACATTTCTGCAGACGTATTTTAACTCCAGAACAAGCAAAGCAGTTGAAATG
>JAXDDX010000203.1:200000-225000 GCA_034670405.1 Hoplostethus atlanticus
ACTCCCTCGCATGCTATCTCCTTGTTCTGCCTTCTGCTCCCTCTCTCTCTTTTTAGTCTTTACAATTATTTTTTGTTCTTTTATCCTCTTTCGGAGCTCAATTTTCTCACGTTCTCTCTCTCGCTTGCTGCTGTACCTCCCTCTTTTCTATTTCTGCCCTAATTTCCCCCCTAGAGAACAGCGTACTAACTGATCTGTCCCCCTGCTTTTAACCTCCTTCCCTTCCTCTCTCCCTCCTTCTTGTTATTACAGATCGTCGGTGCATAAGCAACCCCATTTCTCTCCCCTGCCCTCTCCCTCTCTATCATTATTCCCACTCATTCCCTATCATCGCTACATGGCTGACTCCCCGCTCTCCCCCGTCCGTCTCTCAGCTGTACCCATGCAGCTCTCTCCCTCTCTCGGAGCCCAGGTAGTAATTTGACAGCAAAATGACAGAGCTCTCCACTGAGAGGTAGCATCTGTGGCCCGCTGGCCCACTTCATGGCCCACCACCTCTGCACCATCATCTACACACCCTGCATCCAGTGTGTGATTAATGGTCCCACCCCCCGCCGTCACACTCCAGCATACTCCTTATCCCCCCTCGTAGCCTAAACGTGTGGAGGAGTGGTGGTACCAGTGGAGGGAAGTAGGGGTGTGTTCAGGGGAAATTGGTGTTTTGTGTGTGTGTGTGTGTGTGTGTGTTTGTGTGGGCGTGCAATGAGGCAAAGCTTCATCCTTTTATCATTAAGTATCACTAGAGTGGAAGACACAATGGATGAGAGAAAAAGAGGACACTTGTTTCTCTTCCTCTCTCTTTTCTCTCTTCCTCCCTCTTCTTGTTTCTCTTTCTTTTAAAACACGCAAATAGGAAACAGAAGTCGTTTGACTGTAGAGACGTGGTGAATTCCCTCATGTGCTTCGAGTAAAGTGAACTTCAGGCTAAAGCTGTGTGTGTTTTATGGGACCAGGATGCTAGCTCTAGGCTAGCTCTGAGGAGCTCATGCCTTTTTCCTTTATAAACAAACCTGGTTCATAATCCCATAGCAGGAAGATGCAAGCAGTACACTGGAGTCTACAAGGGCTGTGATCTTCATTTTTAAAACCATGCTTGTAGACTCTTTGGATGATTCAGCATATATCATTCTACTCTTTGTCTTGACAGATCAATAGATTTAGCTAGAATATAACCTAATTTGCCGTCATGCTGTCATTCCAGCCCCTCAACCCATCATGACCCGGTGAGTCCGGTGCAGTGCACTGGGTACAGTGGGAGGAAGATGTGAATGTGGTACCTTCATGATGCCGTTCCAGTTGTCGCCTGTGGAGACTTGAAACAAGGTTAGGAAGGCCATGCCAAAGTTCTCAAAGGTGGCGTGACGACTCATACCCTCACATGGGTAGTCCACGTTGCACACTAAGCAGAGTCAGGGGATGGGGGGGGAAGGAGGGATGAGGACAGAGAGATGGAGAGAAAGAGAGAGAAAGGGTATATTGATGAGAAACACAACACTTCAACTCTCAACACTTTCCACACTTTCCTCCCAGACTGGGAGCAACAAGCACGCACCGTTTCTGTCACTAAGCTGCCTGGATGGCTGTCCAAACAGCTCAACTCAACATAGACACAGTCTCTGATCAAATCAGTGGCAACGTGACCAGATAGTTTATTTGTCTCTGAGCTTATATCCCAAGATAATCTTTGGAATGGCCTCAAGAAAGCAACAGTCGCATTTGGCACTAATCCTTTCTCCTCCCGAGCTCCAATAGGAAGCGATATTGCCACTGGCCGCAGCTGCAGCACACGAGGGAAATGTGACAGTTGGGGAGATATCCCTTCCAACTTCAATGGGGGTATTTTAGGAAACAGTACTTAGGCAGGAGTTATATCTGAATACTGGAGAACGGACTGATTCCCTTATGGTGTTCTGCTTGGTGGAGAGGCGATGCAGAATGGGAGGACAGGGATGTAAGATGAGAAAGTAAGATTTTCAGAATAAAGCTATTACAGGTCTTGCTGCCTTTATGTGCACTAGCTGAGCTTATCCTTTAATCACACAATTAGAGGTGCTACACATTATAAATTTATAGATGATGTATATTTTTTGTTCAATCCTAGGAATATTATAGTGCACAGTTTCTTAAAAATGTAAGCATTAAAATCAAACTGTATCTCTTCCATTGTTGAAAGGAAAGAAGAGAGGTTTTGTGTTGTGGTGTCATGACTGTCTGATTGTCTGTCACTCACCCAGTTCTCCAAAAAGCTCCACTCCTAAGGCGGCGTAGATGAAGAACAGCAGCATGAAGAGCAGGCCCAGGTTACCCACCTGCAACACACACACACACACACACACATAAAACAATATACCCTAACTAATTTAATCTTAATCTTTAGGAAAAATACTTTTGTTACTATAGAAATTGTGATAATCATTGAGTTTGTTAGCACGCCTTCTTGTTTTCTCCTGTTTTTTATTATCATTACGTATGAACACTATTTTGAAGTAACGTTGTAGCATCTGCATCAACTAAGCATCCCCTCAAGGATATTATGACTGGGTTACATTCACTATGCACTTGTTGACAATATCTAATGTGTAAGTCTTGTTCATTTTTAGACAACAATCCAGGCCCTATCCCCATTCTGCACCCGATCCCAGAACCAACACAAAGTAGACCAGATGTCTTCATGTGACAAAAACATATTCATGGGACCAGCGATGGAGAGATCAACCGTTTCAAAAGTAGTATTCATGTAGTTACACGTCATCTGAAGACCTTTGCCTTCAAAACAGCTATCCTTTTGAGGATAGCATCACCTATTGTTTTGAAAAAATGACATATTTTTTGCTATTTTTTTCCAAAATGGTTGTATAACAGTGTTGTAGAATGAATTCAGTTATTTTTTAATGCTACAAGAGCAGCAGAATCCAAAGTGCAATGTGTGTGAATTGAGCTTGTCACCTAGCGCTACCACTGTTTTCTAGAGCGCTGGTCCCACGTCAGCCCGCTTAGCCCTGCAAAAATGTGGCACAGCGTCCTCTGAGGCTTTGATGCAACTCAACCCTACACTATTGGCTTAACGTCAACCCTTGGTTTGCTGTTGTTGCCTTTTGAGTGTGAGGTTTCGGGACGCGGCTCGGTTCCACCGCCACAAAACAGACCTCCCTTACCACAGCTTAATGGTGATGATGTTGTTACATGGTAAACACTCAGAGAGAAACCTAATCCCATTAGGGGGATTCAAAGCCCAGCCTAGTATTCACTGTCTCAGTGCACACACCGGCACTGTGCTAACAGCATCGCTCCACCGGGAATGAGGAAACGCGATGTTTGCTCCTATGACAAATAGTTGCTATAATTATACCCTACGTATCCTAAAGAGAGGTTTAAATCACTCAAACTATTCTGCAGTTGCTACTTGGGATTTAGTGTTTGCTCCATAGAGATTTCAGCCTAGAGACAAGGCATTAGGACTATCGCAATGACAACGTTTGTTCTAAAGCGATTACATACTAGCTGCTATATAAATAAAGTTCATTATAGTCAATTTGTGTTAAGAAGACACTTGTGTGAGGCGCTTGTTTGCTCTACTTGAGGCAGGACTATAACGATGCTTAGTCTTGGGAGAATTTGGAGCAGCCGTGGGGAAAAGGGAAGCTTGGACAATCATGCTTGTCTTGTCCAAGACAAACATTAGGACCACCTTTCTTATACTCAAGGTTTAGAAATCTTTGATTGGCGTGTCTCCTAACCGTCTACGATTCACCTCAATGATTAAAGCCTATTAAAAGGGTGAGATCAATGATTTGTGGAGAGAACAGGTGGTCCTATTATCCCGTGCAAAAAAAATGCACCCATATAATGGAGAACAGATTTTTGGTATTGTGCAACTCATAAGACAAATATGAATTTACTTTTTGATGTAAAAATGATGTCAAATAGTATATAGCATAGCAAAATATGCCCCATTACATTCAGCACAGCCTGCTATAACTCATTTAGTCCCTTTGGACTGACGGTAATGGAGGTAATCGCCATTCAACCTTTCATTTGAGTGCTGTAATAATTCTAGATCTGACTCTTCTGGGATTGGCTCAAGTGCATCTCTAAATCAGTGCTATCCCATCTGGAGTGCTTAGCAATCTGTGCTTCCTAATGGATAGAGTCTACGTGGGATCTAGGCCAAGGATGAATGCACTAAGCACTTACGAGAGACAATTTCTACTATGTCCGAACTAGACTGGGGGAGCCCGAGAGAGGCTAGTCACTAGCCACAAACCTGTAGTCACTAGCCACAAACCTGTAGTCGCTAGCCATGAACCTGTAGTCACTAGCCACTAACCTGTAGTCACTAGCCACTAACCTTGAAGTACAACCTTTAACTAGAGAAGATAAACATGAGCTTTGCAATGTCCATTTATTAATTTGATGATTACATTTACAAATAGAGACATGCACAATTACCAGAGAACATCATGAGCATTACCCAAACTACATACGAACTCCCCGGTGGAAACCAGCTCTGTGTTGCGAGGGGCAGCTTGATGACGTTCCACAGCACAAATTGACATTCCATGTGGCGTCCACATCTGCCGCAAGCCATTCAAGTTTCTCAGCCATTCCCCGAGAGGAGATAAAACACTCAGGCTCAACTTTAGTGCTGATGTTATGTGCTAGATCTAAGCTATTAGCGTTAGTAAACGGGGTGTAGCAGACATTTTGCATCAGTGGGCGACCGGAGGATAATGGCGGATGCTGGTGGGTGAAACGACTTTATCTCACTGTGTCTTTCTAAAGATCAGCCATGAAAATGCATCGCTGTCAATGAGCTATTAAGCTTAATTCCCATTTTGGTGTACCAGCTTCTCTCAGGCTTCTCTGTATGGACCCCTCGAAGGATCTCCATCTCCTCCCATAGTCTGTTACAGTGCCTGTGGAGCTCAAAAAGCAATCAAACTGTGGTATTCTTTTATCTGCGTTTATATTTCTTTTCTCTGTAATTATTTTTTATCCTCCATGCTTCATATCCCTTGGCCTCTCACACAGATAGCAATATCATCCCCTACCCCATTGTTCGATGGTATCCTAAAGCCTTTGTCGAAATGTCAATACTCTCCTCAATACCTCAATAATAAGATTGCCATTTCATTTTGACAGTGAAATATAGTGTAATTTCACCCGAGGTGCAATTTCTCACCAGGTGCAACGCTTTCACTCTCTTGACATGCACACACACACACACACACACACACACACACACACACACACACACACACACACACACGGACAGACCTGCTGGAACTGTTTAATTAGCCCTGGTTTTAATTACCTCCCCAGGTGCCCTTGGGATGGAGCAAAGAGCTCAGTGTTAATGAGAGGGGGATCAATAGAGAAGAAAGACAATAAATCTGTTCTTCTTCACCTCTGCCTGCCCTCTCTTCACCACATCACCTGTTCCCCTCTGCTCCCTCGTCCACCTCCTGTCTGTCTGTCTTAATTTGATATGGTCGTTGGGTCAGATGTGTGTGTGTGTGTGTATACGCCTGCATGTCCATCTGTCTGTCCGTCTCCTCTTTGTCTGTATGCCTTTCTCTGTGCCTACCTGTCTGTCTGCCGGCCTGTCTGTCTGTCTGCCTGTCTGTCTGCCTGCCTGCTACTGTTTCCATAGCCATATTACTGTAATGGAGCCGTCACAGTGGAAACGGACGCTCCGCCAGACATCATTGCTCCTAGCACACTGTGGTTACAGTGGGAATCGGGGGTACTCTCCATGGTGCTGAAATTCAAGACAATGTGTTTGCGCGCGTGTGTGTGTGTGTGTGTGTGTGTGTGTGTGTGTGCATGCCAGTGTGTGGCCTGTGTGAGTCAGCCATTAAAGTTGCCTATAGACCCCTTTTCAGTTAGTAAACATGATGACGTTTTTTTTACGGTCACTCACTCTCCAGGACCGCGAGTGTTACTTTAACAAGTTAACATTAACCAACGGGAGCAGATTGGCCGACCCGACGATCTGACAGGACTACCTACTGTGGAATGGCCAGACATTTACACCTACCTGATAGAGAAACCAAGCGTGTATAGTAAAGAGAAACTGAAGGCGTATAAATCTTTAGATGCCTATAACTATGTCCTGAATGGTCATGTACAAGACTTAAAATACAAAGATTTACCAGATGAGTTTTGTGTCGTGCGATCCGAACACACACACACACACACACACACACACACACACCTGACACACAACGTTACAACTAAAAGTTAGCTAATGCGCTAAGAGAGTTACGAGAGAAATCACCTAACGTTATTCCTCCTAGTTCCCCAATTTGTGATTAGGTGGGCATGACAAATGTTTAGACACATATCCATACCTAAAACAGACAATAGTTTATTTAACCTATGAAGTGTGCGCTGCAAACACGAGCATTTTTGATGATCGCCTCAGTCCAATCCTTTCGTTTTATCGCGTTTAACCATAGTTGTCTTCGATTTTTTTTACTGGCAGTGGCAGCTGGTATACGATAAAATTTCAAGTTGGAGCCTCTCCTTCGATTCTGGCATCCAACAACACAGCAAGATGACATTTTCGGTGAACGGTAGCCTCTTACTCTGCTGCTCTGAGGTGAGGTGATGCCTCCGATTTTGCTTTGTTTTGCCTCCAGCTAACACCGTGACGTAATCGTGACGTAGGCGCTAAAAGGGTCTATACAGGCCCACAGAGACAGAGGGAGGGGCCCTATACCATCCTGGCTATTGACTCAGCCTAGCCCACTCTCTCTGGGAGTCTGGTGTGTGTTGAGAACGAGATAGTGTGTGTGTGTGTGTGTGTGTGTGTGTACCTGCGGCAGGGCTTGGACCACTGTATCCAACAGGGCTCTCATTCCTGTAGCCATCTTCAGTAGTTTCAGAACTGTGTGTGTGTGTGTGAGAGAGAAAGGGGGGGGGGGGGAGAGAGGGAGAGAATGTAAGTGTAGGCATTTAAAGGGAAATTCATTTACAGACTAAATGAGAAACATCAAGCTTTGGAAAGGTCAATTAAGGTCACTAAATCATACACACATACACACACCCCACACACACACACACACAACATGTGAGTACATGCACAGACACGAACAGGACTGAATGGAAAAATGTATAAAGCCATCAGTTGCTGCTAACTGACCACGAGAAGTTGTTTATAGTGTCTCAGCAGTTATAACACAACAATCAATATTGTGTTTGGCTGAGAGGATTTGGAGGGAGTGAGGTAGGGATAGGCTATGTGTGTGTGTGTGTGTGTGTGTGTGTGTGTGCATACATGTTTACCTCGTGCAATCCTCAGTACCCTCATGATCCGGATGATGGTAGGGTTGATGGGCAGGGCTGCACTGATCTCGATTTCCTCCAGGGTGATGCCCATGACTGACAGCAGCACGATGGCCAGGTCCAACTGGTTCCACCTAGCACGCACACACACACACACACACACACACACACAGGCACGCAGGCAAGAATGGAGGCAAACACATTCAGACACACACATGCACACTCTCTCACCCACACACACACAGAAAGGTGTAAGGTTAGTAATAGGCGATGGTCTCAGAGTCCTGGTCTCAGAGTCCTGGTGTCAGAGTCCTGGTCTCAGAGTCCTGGTCTCAGAATCCTGGTCTCAGAGTCCTGGTCTCAGAGTCCTGGTCTCAGAGTAAGATGCACCTGTGTGCTCGTGTGTTACCTGCTACTAGTTGACCTAGTTGTAAAGCTGACCTGGGAGTCACCCCGGCCTATAAATCACACTGCTGCTGACGTTACATAAAAAAGACAAAGTGCCAGTCGTCTCTCTGTATCCACCCATCTCTTGCTCTCTTCCTCATTCCCTCTCTCATTTGTCTTCTTCCTTTTTTGTCTCTCCTCCATCTCTCTATCTCTCTCTTTATCTCCCTCTCTCTCTTTATCTCTCTCCATATCCTTCACCTCTCTCTTCACCAACTAAAAAAATGGGTCAGTGACATTAAAGCACCATCACCATCACCCAAATCTGTTCCCGCCTTTAATGACTCATCACATATCAAGACCCACTATCAGTCTCATCATGATGCTGACTGCATGAAGTGTGTTTCTCATTGGGTGGTGTGCCTTGTGTCATTAGAGTAGCGAGGGAGGAAGGGAACTGAACAAATACACAATTAAATACTGTTAAAGAGAACACTGTAGTGGTCAAACAGTCATGGGTGGGTTTTTTTTATTAGTGTGAATCGGGCCAGGGTTCATTTTGCTCAATTAAATGAACCGAGGAAGTGGATTTTCTTCATAATTCGTGAAAAAAACCCTGCATGGTGGGATTGTCACATGCAAGCTATTAGGAAATAATTGAAAAATGAAAAAAATGAAAGCTCATTCATTAGCAAATGAATTGGGGTCTCTGCTACATTATGAAACGACCGGTCTGATAGTCAACAGACCTGCAGGCCAGATACCACTAATTCGTTTTCCTATTTTTTAAAAAGAAAACTGTTTTCTTTCCTCTTATTAACAGGATGTTTTTTTAGGACCATAGACTCTATATTGTGCAGGGTGACAGCAGAGACATGAGACAGGTCCATGCATTCATACAGTATGGCTTAACTGAGCAGCGGAGAGCCTCAAAGCCTGCTCACGTATCCCAGCACGTCACATAATCCTCTGTATCGTCTGAGCCGTTATCCCCTATCCCGTTTGTAATGATCAAAGCTAAAGCAAGATGTGTAAAGCCATTGTACTTTCAACTATAATGTCCATTGTGGCCCTATGTAGTTTATGTGTTAATGATCAATAGATTATGGACCTATAGAGCCTTGTGTGTTCAGTGTTTCCACATCCAATACAAGATAGGAGACTAGCTGAGCACTGAGCAATGTATACTCTCATTCCATAATATCGACTCCAAAGGGCGCTTGTGTTTCCAGACTAGACATTGAAAGGGCAGAAGAAGAGCATCTTAAGCGTTGAGTCATGTAGACATGCTTGTCCGCCAGTTAGCATGGTGTTCAGCCTACCCTACCTAGCAGACTAGCAAACCCCAGAGTGTATGATGGAGTTTTAAGATGTCTGGCTATCGTTTTTGGGATAAGCATGTGTGTGGAATGTCATCTTTTTGCACTACTACTTACGCTACTATGTCTTTACACAGTGATACACAGTGCACACACACTTGCATACAGAGAGAGAGCGAAAGAGAGCGAGAGAGACACACACACACACACACACACACACACACACACACTGTACCTGTCTTTGAAGAAGCGGCGGAAGCCAAAGGCGATGAGTTTGAGAATTGCCTCCAGCACAAACGTGGAGGTGAAGACATAGTTACAGTACTTCAGGGCGAGATCCAGAGACTAGAGAGAGAGAGAGAGAGAGAGAGAGAGAGAGAGAGAGAGAGAGGAGGGAGTAACAGCAGGGACAAACCACTAGTGTCTGGAAACGTTCCCATTGTTTGTAGAGTAAAATCAAGCACGCCAGAGGCAAAAACATAGCATCCTCCATTCATAGCGGCACAAGCACTCATGCACACACACACACATTTATGTCCCCTCCCTCACAAACACACACATTTTTAAGCTAAATTGTATTTACACAGGATTCGATTGTTCCAGAGGCTTACGTGGTTTAAATACATTTAAGGGTCCAGCTTCTGATTACAGCAGAGACAGACAGTTATTTTGTCAGCTGTTCTCTTGCTCTTTCGAGAACAGAGCGACAACGAGTAAGCTTCCAACAACGAGTTTGGGAACATCTCTATTAGGCTGCCAAATGTCAGGACCATCAACTTACAGATACAGTCAAGACCTTTGATATTTCCAGCTAAGGGCTGATACTTGGTGAGTCTGTTTGAGAAGGCTTGACTCCTGTAAGGGGTCAAATGGTCAGCTTAGCTCAAGGATGACAAAAATTACATCAGGCTGTCGGGATTTTATTGGGAGAAATTGTGAGTGACCATAAAGCCCGTCATTCATCACACATGAATGTATAGAGATGTTACCGTGGTAACACCCCTCTGACAGCTGCAGCGAATATACACTCATATCAACCATGCAATAACAATGTATTTGTATGAATTACAACTATTAACAACATGCAGTTGATTCTAGATGTCTGTAACCTCATCACGTTTAGACCTACACCAGAGGACGCTGCCACTACATCTTTCAAAAAACGCTGCTATTTGGGGGAGAGACTGAATGTGTCTAGAAGCCACTACATTTTTAGCAGCCACTAAAAAAATCAACAAATGGGAGGAAGGAAATTTCTCCCTAGGCATTGAAAATGGAGAGCTTGAGTGTTGCTTACATACGTGCATGTTAATACCGCTGTCTTTCACCTAACTCACTTCCACACAAACACACACAGACACGCCTTCTTACATGGGGCTGGTTGTAGTGCTCCAGGGACATGGTGATGACGTTGATGCAGATGATGAAGGTGATGATGAGGTCCAGGTAGTGGTTGGTGCACAGTGTGTGGATCATCAGACGCACACTGCCATAGTTGGAGTAGTAGGGCAGCTTCTGGGCCTCTGTTGGCAGGAAAAGACGTCAGTGAAGCCTTCGATGATGACGGATGATTTTAAACATCACCTAGCTAACCATGTGGGTTGGTCATGTGACTACAAGTGTCTTGGCTATTAAAAACAGAACTGTTATGGTTATGGGGCACTGTTTCTGTTTTGGCCACACCTCCAGAGCTAAAGGGCTTGTAACACTGTGCATCCGTAGCCTAGGGTTGTCCTTCACCATACAATGACACGGTGGCAGACTGGGGGGAGGGAGTGGGTGAGGCGTAGGCTGGATCCAGGAGAGAGTCGAGTCAGAGCATACGCGCCGATCACGTGGGTGCTCCGGTGCTCGAGCACCCACCGAAAAGGTTGAGCACCCACGGGGAAGGCCGATTAAAAAATAAATTAATCAATAAATGTATTAAAAAACTGCATCTTGTTTTAAAAAACCTGCATCTATTTATTCTATTATTACTTACTATTATCGGTGAACGTTTTAACTACACATCGCATTATCCAACTAAACTTGTTACAGCTCTGTGTGTGTGTAGGCTACGTTAAGGATCGTAGGTCACGTAGCCAACTGCCAATGTAACGTTAGAGTCGGCTAAACCAACGTTGTTCCATCACGTAGCTACTAGCTAGCGACACAGCAAGTGTGAAACACGGGTGATGATCGGGTAAAAACTTACAAATTTGTAATTAAAAAACTGAGAGAGACACCGAGTGTAAAGACAGTCAAAGTGAGGCATCCACCACCAGTGATGAATTTGTAGCAGAGCAGTGTTGCATTTCGTTTCGGTGTGTGTCTACGTCTGACAGATGACAGTAGCCTGCACCACGGTAATTACTAAAGCAAGCGCAATAAAAGTGATTTTGTGACAATCTTCACCTTGGTGGTATTCACTTAATTTGAGCACCCACTGGCAAAAACATAAATCAGCGCCTATGATGTCAGTGGACTGACTCTTCCTGTATCCAGCTCGGCTGCAGGCCAGTTAAGGCTGATGGCAGCCGAGCCTCTTTAACCTGTGTGTGTGACTGTAGGAGGAGAGGCATGAGAGACAGCGGCCGCGCTATAGAGGAAGAAGATGAAAACCCTCGTGTTTATGTGTGTGTGCTGGCCTGATTGTCTCTCCTAACCCTATCTGTGTCCGTTCCATTCATCATGACAAGACACCTGTCACAGACACTTAGACCGAGATTATCATGGATTTGATTTTATACTGCGCTAGTTCACATTTCATTCCACTAAAACCAATGTTACATTCTACAAAGACGCCTAGCCAGGTTCACTTCTCAAAATGCATCTCTGGTCCATATTTTTATCAGATTAAGTAATTTAGCTTCGCAGAAATTAGAAAATGATCTTAGAGGCCAGTGCCTGCCTCAAGACAAATGATCATGAATGCAGCCAAGGGCAAAATAAAATGTAGAGTTGTCTCAATTTTTATGCTTTCCAGTGGTTCAGTAAATCGGAGGTCAGACCTTGGTGGTTATTCTGCTTTTTCAACAATCTTTGATAGACTGAATAATTTTAGTTTAATATTTTATTTGTATGTCAGCCATCTCCACCCCTTTTAAATGACTTTCTACTGTAATATCAACTTAACTCTTCTTCAAGCTGAAAAACGTCTTAAATAAACTGTTGTGCTTGTTCCTGTCCTAATGAAATCCTGTCCAGACGAGGATAGATCAAAGCTAATGACTTCTCATTTCTCTCCCTTTTCCTCCTCCCGTTTCTCTTCTCTCCTCTCTCCAAATGACTTCTCTTTCTCCCTGGCTAACAGTCGGTCCTGTGGGTGAACACAGTCCTTTTAACACGGCAAGTATACATTTGAAAGTGAGATGAGGGAAACTGTGTGAGGAAGTTAAATGTTAGAAAGTGTGTATGTGCCTGTTGTGTGTGTGTGTGTGTTCCTTTATCTCTGTCACTTCCTGTTGCACACATTTGTACCATGGTAACAAGGTGGGTAAGGTATGTATGTATTTGTATTCTTGTATCAGCTTGTTTTTATGGTACCATCTCAGTGTCCATAATAATTTTCCCTTGTTTTATCATTCTTAACCTCCTTTTTTCTCTGTGAATCTCTTTCCTTTTCTATGCCTTCATCCTTTCCTCTCACCCTTCCTCTTCTTCTCCAAATGTCGCTAGCTAGTTCCAGGTTTCTGACCTCCCTCCGTTTCCTTCCTGACTCTCTCCTTCTACCCTATACGCCGCCTCCCTTACTCCTCCTCTTCTTTTCCATGCGCCGCTGACGCTTCTCCTCGCGCCGCTTGGCCTCCTCCACTTCCTGGTGCTGCCGACACTTGTGGAAGTTCTCCACCACGACGCCCACAAACATGTTGAGGACGAAGAAGCTGACGATGAGGAGGAAGGAGATGAAATACAGCAGCATCCACGGGTTGTTGTTGGTCACCGGCTGGGGTTGGGGTGGTGTGTGTGTGTGTGTGTGTGTGTGTGTTGGCGGGGGGTTGGAGTGAGGTAGTAGAGAAGGGAGGGAGAGCATAAGAGAAGGAGGGAATGAGTGAAAGGAAAGAGGGAGAAGAGGAAGGAAGAGACAGTTAGGCAGAAAAACAACATAGAGGATGGTATTTGTTTTTATCCTGCTATCAAAACGTGATGTAATGAAATACAGTATATTGAAACTAGCTATGAGACCAAATAGTAGTGGATCCATTTCCCCTCTAGGGATCAAGTGAAGTAATACAGGGTAGACAGGGGGAATCGATACCGCTTATAGACCACATGAGAGAAACAATATCTGTTCATTTAATACTGAATATTGGAATAAATGTAACTGCATGATGTAAACTGTATGAAAGAGTATAGTGAGTGTGTGTGTGTGTGTGGGGGGGGGGGGGGGTTGTTGTATTCATATAAGAAATATTCCTATAGTATTTAGTTTTTTAGGCCTTTGTTTTTTGTATTTTGTGCATTCTTTGATACTGTTATGGTGCTGCAACCCATCTATCTATCTGTCTATCTGTCTGTCTGTCTGTCTATCTATCTATCTATCTATCTATCTATCTATCTATCTATCTGTCTGTCTGTCTGTCTGTCTGTCTGTCTGTCTGTCTGTCTGTCTGTCTGTCTGTCTATCTATCTATCTATCTATCTATCTATCTATCTATCTTTTATACAGGTACCTGTTGGTCCACCGCCACTGCATCCAGCCCATGGTACATGATGTTGACCCAGCCGTCTTTGGAGGCGAGTACAAACAGGGACATCAGAGCCTGGGCAGCAATGGTACAACACAGACACAATCATGAGTCATCAACAGCTATTCACTATTTTATAGAGACAAATCAATTTCCATTCAATGATGTGCTGTTGCTTACACGCTCCAATCAAACACACACACACACACACACACACACACACACACTAACACACACACACACGACACTGACCTGTCCCAGGTTGTCAAAGTTGTACTTGTGGTGGACCCACTTGTAGTTGGCCTGCAGACAGTCGGACTTGTTGGTGATGTTTTTCACATCGGGGCCGAAGCAGTAGAAGAACTTGCCTTTGAACAACTGTGAACAGAGAAACAACCGGACAGTGCTTTCAATGCCGCCTGATTGCTCAAATCAAAACAGCGTAATAGACCTTCACACGCCCCTGAGACGAGATGAAAGGGAGTTACGCAGTCTGGTGATGAAAGACGCAGGAAGACAATGAGAGAGCGAGAGGTAAACAGAGAGAGAGATATGTACGTGCATGTGTATGTATCCATAAAGAGGGAGGGAGAAATGATGGAGACAGTTCTTGGTAGTTTGGACCCCACTGTACATGCATCACTCAAAGACATGGGAAGCAAGCTGTTCCCTGTTCCCCTACCTGCACCCCCAGAATGCCGAAGATGATGAAGAAGGCGCAGCAGATGAGGACGATGTTGCCGATGGGTTTCAGAGAGGTGATGAGGGTCTCCACCACCAGCTTCAGACCCGGAGCCCTGCTGATCACCCTGGGGGAGGGAGAGAGGGAGGAGGAGGCAAGCAAGGAGGGTAAGGAGGAAAATGAATGACTATAAAAGTGCTAACAGCTAGTTATTTTTTACGTTTTCACATTTGTTTTACATTCAACACAAATTCAGGTTCCAGAAGGAAAATTAACAAGGATACCATTTATTAATCAGGCCTAAACTTTCTGCCTGTCCTTCAGATTGTAGAAATGATTGCAAATGGAAGTTTTGTTTTGTTCAGGACACAGAGCGCTACCTTCCAGTCAACTCATTTTAGCATAACATTTTCTTTCTGTCTGTGAGAAGATTAAGTTAAAAGAGCGAAATGCAGAACCGTCACACTTTCCAGCAAGGTCGATTTCACCCAGTGCACCGACGACGACAGCAACAACATAAAATAACTCACTTTTCTAATAAATCCCTCTGCAGTTTTTCCTTTTTACCTGAGGGGACGCAATGTCCTGAGCAGCCTGAGCACTCTGAGCACGCCCAGGATCTTAGCCCCGCCCGCCATGGACACCACAATGTCAATCAATGACACAAAAACCAGGAAAGCCGTCCAGAATGTTCCAGCTGCTCCGCAGGTAGGCCTGCTCACCTATGTACAGACCCATGGAAACCACCTGGAGAGGGAGGGAGGGGGAGAGAGAGGAGGTGGAAGAGGAAGAGCTGGTTCATCAGACAAAAGGATAAGTTAAAGATATATAGCTGGCAATGTAGGGAGAGGTTGGTGAGGCTGAACAGTAATAATGTACAGCACATACAGATGTTTACATTTAGCCGTATGGTAACTTAAATGCATTAAAAAGACATTTTCATTTTGTCTTTATTTTATGGTAGCGCTGTACAATAAACTGTCACGTCAGCAGAAAGACAAATGTAGAGAGAATGAGAAGTGATTCAGAGGAGGAGGAAAAGAGTCGTCAGCAGCTGTAGGTCAGAGGAAGGTCTGCTGACACTAACGAGACGTGTGACACACAGCCTCACACACACACACACACACACACACACACACACACACACACGCGTGCAGACACACTCGCTCACCTGGCTCCTGAAGTGTACAACAATGTGTCTTACACATAGACATGCATGCACACACCTCACACCTCTTCAAACCGACACCTGCTCGGTTTGGAGACAGCTGACACTGACTCTATCTGTCACACTCACACTATAGCTGCTGTTAGTGCTGGGAGCTATCTGTCACACACACACACACACACACACACACACGCACACACACACACAAAGAGGTGAGAGACAAACAAACACAACACACACACAGTAAAGGGTGCCCATGGCTGGACAATAACAAACATGCACACACACACTTGCGTATGCTACTAACACACACACACACACACACACACACACACTGACACGCCATGCATCACAGTAAGCTGTGTGCAGGTGCAGTAATAGCTCAATGCATTTGCCCTTGGCTTGTAAAAAGGTTAGTGTAAACCCATTTGACATATGATGGCAGTTCCACGTGACCCCTGTGTAACCTCCAGAGAGAGTCGTGGATATTGTACGAGCACCGTGTTGCATGCACAGAGCTGCATTCAGGATTTTGCTGCAGGATTTTACTTAATCTGCAACTGACATTTGAAGCTGTTTGCCAAGTGTCCGATAACCCTTCGGAGGGACTACGGGGGTCAGCATGCAAACATGTCAAAATAGTTGAAAGATCAGCGCCAAGCAAACATCTTGGGCCTGAATGACAGAAAGTAAACTGGAGGAGAATTTTTTTTTCCTATTGAGTTGCACCACAATCGTTTCTGTTGTTTTCACAGTTGATTTGGGTAAAAGCTCCAAATTAGGAGTCCACAACGTCTGGGTTCTCCTGCAACCGGATTTGAAATTCTAGTCACAAGTGAGATTCAATAATAAATCACATTCAATGCCAAGTCATTGTATTATTATTGTTTTGCATTTCAAATATAATCTCTGTTTACCTTTAAATCCTATAATCAAAAGTTCCAGTCTACTCTACACACCGTACACACCGACTATGAGTAATGGCACTGTATACTGTAGACAACTGCAGTCATTAAAACTGCTGAAGGTATTTTGGGTCGTACTAACCTGCCTTACCGTTCTGAAAGGCTCTGCAACATGCTGACCACTTCCTCAACCCTGCTGTGCTGTGCATTTTATTTGGCTGCTACTAGACTTTACTAGACTAAGCCGAGTGGTGGAGTCCTAGGGAGAGATTAATGCTATACAAGTACACACACACACACACACACACACACACTCAGACACACAAGGCACAGACAGACACAGACACAGAGGGAGACCTGTAGTGCTCGGCCAGGGGGCTGACAAGTCTGTGGCTCTTTGGCTGCCTGTGATTGGTTAATAATTGATTGTGGGAGTGCATAATTGATGGCCCGCTTGTGCCAAAGCCTTCCGTTGAGAATATAGAGACGGTGGCGGAAGGAAAGATGGAGAGAAAATAAGTAAGAGCGAGGGCCGGAAAAAGGAGTGTGGCAATGATGAGAGGGGGACTCTAAGGAAGTGGAAAAATAGAGCTGAAAGAAAGAGAGAGAGAGAGAGAGAGTCGAAATGAGAGAGGACACTGGGAGAGCGGGAGAGAATATGGGAGGGGGCGGATGCTGGAGATGGACCGCATCCACAAGAAAAGACTAGCCGCTAATTAATAGCATCGCTTAATTGCTCGTCTTGAAAGGAACATGGGGATTGCCAAGAAAGAGGGGGTAGGGAAGGGTGTGTGTGTGTGTGTGGGGGGGGGGGGGGGGGGCTAGCCACTGAGGAGAAGTGAAGTGAGCGAGAGAGATAGAGAGGGAGCGAGAGACTTGGAGACAGATAGAAGGAAAAAATGATTGAACAGAATGCCAGAAAAAATGCCAGAAAAAGGGCAAAAGAAGGAGGGGCTGGTTGTCCAGACTGAATAGATGCACTGCACAGAGGGTGTACCCGCAGTAACCCAGAGAGAGGCTGCAAAATGTTACCTTGAGTGTCATCTCGGCCACAAAAATGGCAGTAAAGATGTAGTTGGAGATGGTGAGGAAGACTCTTTCCTAAAGAGAAAGGGAGAGAGAGAGAGAGAGAGAGAGAGAGAGAGAGAGAGAGAGAGAGGGTAAATAGAGGAGATGGGACTAAATGATTCAGGAACTGCACAATACAATATAATCATTATTCTGACGTACCAGAATGAGGTAGTATTGATGTACCGTCTTCATCAAGTCATGTTCAAGTGTCATAAATCATTAAATTAAAGGGGCTCTAAGTAATCTATGACGTTTGTCAACCTCTATCTGTCAGCAATGCAACAACTTGGACAGGAAGAGTGAGCTAGCTAATTAGAGCAGAGCTGGAACAGAAATGTCTCGTGAAGAGCTAATACATCACGCTGAACGGTATCATAATAATACTGCTTTGTCATTTCTTTTTTGACTTGAGAACAAAACGTGTTGTGACGCTTGTAGCACCTTGCACCATTGTTCAGCCGTTGAAAATGCGAGTAGGTGGGGGGGTGAAATGCCAGTGGGCAGGGAGTTTTTGTACCAAAACAGAATACAGCCCAGAAATCTCAGGACCTGGCAAAGTAATTGTTGAGTCATTTGTATTGTCCAACAACCCTATCAAACCCCCGAAGAAATGCGATGGTCATGTTGTGCTCTGGGAGACTAAAATCTTACTTATTGCACTCAAGCTACTCAAATTAAATGCTTTCTCTCTGCTCACTGGAAAGAGCAATAAGCCACCACAAAATGGCTACAGATAGGAGCTGTAGCGTACACACACACACACACACACACACACACACACACACACACACACACGCTTACCAGGCTACCCTGCATTATCTTGGGCCGCTCCAGTGCCACTGTGATACAGTTGAAGAAGATGAAGGCCAGCACCACGTAGTCAAACAGCTTATGGGCTATGATGGACTGGCACATCTGTCTGAACCTAGTGGGGGGAGGAGGGGGTAGAGCAGAGGGCAGATGAGGAGGGAGGAGAGGATAAACGGGGGTGATAGTGAGACAGATAAAAGAAAGATAAACAATAGAGGTAAGGGAGAAGAGAAGAAATTAGTTGAAGAGGAAGAAAGAAAGGTAGGGAGGAAAGAAGAAAAATACAGAAGCATCAGCATGCATCAGAAGAAAGACAGACAGACAGAAGGACAATACGTACAGATAAGTGTCACCTGCTCTAGTCGACAACACAACACAACAAACACTTCCATCTCGTCTGAATGAGAGCCAAGCTCCCTGACAGTGCATGGGAGCTCCCTCACATCTCAGTGAGTAAATAGCCTTATTCAGTCGCTGATTACATCGCCTCCTAATTCAAAACAAATTACATTAACAACACTCTCAGAAGCAGCAGACTCCCGAGTACAGAGCTCAGTTGGGAGACCATAATAAGGAGGCGAGAGAGAAAGAGAGGGGGGGGATTTGAATATTTAATATCCAATTCAAAACTCAACATATGACTTTGTGTACTGCCAAAAAGCAATTAAACATCTTCACTGCAATGTTCACTGGAAGAGATGAAAAGAAGCAGAATGAAAGCCCAGCGTCAGACTTCAATAGGCAGGGTACAAGTCTTTAACCTAAAATACATATAGACCGTTAACATAGCATAGCATAGCATAGCATAGCATAGCATAACATAACATAGCATAACATAACATAGCATAACATAACGTAACATAGCGGAGCATAGCATAGCATAACATAACATAACATAACATAGTATAGCATAGCATAGCATAACATAGCATAGCATAGCATAGCATAGCATAGCATAACATAACATAGCATAGCATAACATAGCATAGCATAACATAACATAACATAGCATAGCATAGCATAGCATAACATAACATAACATAACATAACATAACATAGCATAACATAGCATAGCATAGCATAGCATAGCATAGCATAACATAAGACAACATAGCATCATTAGTGGTTCTAAACTTAATGTATCGCCTGTAGTATTAAATCTGGCCCCTGAAGCTTATTTCTTCTAGCCAAATGGCGGGGGAGAGGGTAAAAAAAATCCCTTTGTTATCTGCAAGGTGGCGATCGATACTCTAATCTAGCCCCTCTCTCTGTAAAAACTTGGCAACCCGTCCCTCCTATTGATGAGGTGGGAAGCAGAATCTGGCAACCCATCCTTGGTATTGATCTGGTGAGTAGCCGGGGCTTTATAAGTCCTGTGGCCAGCCGATAAGGTTTAGCGCAACAGTGGATTGGGAGTCTATGAGAGACTGTGGGGTGACTCCAGCTACTAGGTGGGCCTAGGGAGAGTGCGAGGCATATGCATGGGTTTAAACACATGCACCAATGCACACAAGCATGAACACATGTTGAATCAACACTCACCCACAAATCAGTGGATAAACACACTGCAGACACGTGGGGTACACATACACAAACAACACACAATAAGCTGAAGAAGGAGAAAGAAGGAGCAGAGTGATGGATGATGGTGACTCACTTGTTCTGTGGGGAGAAGAGGAAGACGGACCAGTCCTCTCTGGTCTCACACCAGTCTGGTCTGTACACCTCTAACATCTTCTGGACACGGAAACACAAGCTCTGGATGGAGGGAGACAAACACACACACACACACACACACACACACACACACACACACACCCTTAAACTCCCTATTTTAATTATTTACAAAAGTGAAACACTTCTGTTCCAGCACACCGGAGCATCATCCAACATTACCATCTGTCTCGCTCTCTCCCCCGCTGTCTAAATAGTCCTTTCTAATTAACCTTGTTTCGTTCCTACACAGACTTGTTTACAATGAAAACAATGGGAGTCCCGTGGGGCCATGGGGAATCTGGAGTGCATGCTTTGTACAAAGGACTTGAAAATCCTACACAAGAGAGCAGGAGATTATTGTTTGTGTAAAATCTTGTACTTAAATCGCAAAAGCTAATAGTTTGGTTATAGAGGTATTTTGAATTATCTATTTTCAAATGCTGCAACATCTCAGGGATGCTTATCTGTATCAGTGGGTTTTATCATGGGAGAGTGGAATGCCTGGATTACCACAATCACTCACCTACCCATTTCTAATGCTATTACCTGTCAGTTTCCTCCCTCCCACGCACACATGATGCAAACTCACATAGTCAATTTCATCATCCAGATCCTCTCGCTCCTTGCTGCGCGTGTTGACCTGGGGGAAGACCTCGGCCAGCAGCTGGTTCTGGGGGCTCCCCCCCCGAGCCTGCCCAGCCTGGGGGTGTCTCGGCGGTGGCTGGAGGAGCTGCGACAGGGGGGTCTTCCCATTACAGTCCTGGTGCACCCCTCCCAGACCTCGCAGACTTCCAGGGCCGCTGCTGCCACCTCCGCTGATGAGCATCCCCCCAGAGAAGCTCTTCTTCCTGGGCTGAGCGCGGAGCGTCAAGGGGGGCAGCGGGTGGTGTGGCGGCGGCAGAGGGTGCAGGGGTCCCGGAATCTGCAGCCGGTGGGGCAGCTCCAGTGACAGAGCCCTTCGGTCCCGCCGGGGCACAAAATGGCCTGGGAGCAGAGGAGGGGGAAGGTGGAGAGGGTGGGGAACAACAGGGGGAGGCGAGAGGAGGGACTCCTCCTCATCTGGGTGGTCATGGTGGACGTGACGATGTGGGGATGAGGAGGCGCGGGGCCCCCGGATGCGGAGGCTACCCCCGACCACCCCGCCCAGACCCCCCAGGCCGTAGCCATAAAGGTGCCTCGAGGAGGTGGGGGTGAGGGCTGGGGTGGAGGTGGGGGAGTAGGTGGGGCAAGGGCGGCCTCCACCCAGGCTGTTCCAACTGGAGCGACGGGCCCACAGGGCCTGAGGATGGGGGGGCATCGGACGGCCCCAGTTGTGGTAAGCCCGTCCCGCATACTGAGAGAGAGAGAGAGAGAGAGAGGGAGAGCGAGAGAGAGAGAGAGAGAGAGAGAGAGAGGGAACAAAATGTCTCTTAACAGCCAACATAACTCCCCACTGTCACATTGAAAGAAAGTGGAGAACAAAGAACCAAGCCAAATAAAAGACACGGCGTTGATACCACGTATTCTTTGATCACACTGACAACATTTCTACCATCTACTGTAATACTGAGCCAGGAGGCAGGAATAGAACTGATCCCATGCCAGTGTCCTCATAAGACTCAGATCAATTGAGGACCGACTCCCCCACACAGCTTATAATAACAAAATAAAGTATTGTCATAATAAGAGCAATGTAATAATATGGTCGTTGTTACATAACACTCTTTTGCACATTTTTGTCCTTCTGCAAATCAACCTGACACCTTTCTGTCCACTAGACTAGACTCCCCAGACTCCCCTGACTCCCTCTCCACTCACCACAGCCCTCTGCTCCAGGTTGGCCCGGCCCAGGGAGATGATGCTGCTCTTCCTGGAGCCCAGAGCGAAGGTCAGCCTCTCTCCTGGGTACAGACCGCCACGGATCGGGGACAAGTCCAGGTGCCCGTTAGGGGTCAGAGTACAGATCTTAGGGTCTGTGGGAGAGAGAGAGGAAGAAAAGAAAGAAAGAAAGAAAGAAAGAAAGAGAGAGCAGAAGAGGAGAGTGAGACATTTGAATTACAGGGGCAGAGAGGAAAGAAAACACAGGAAGAAAAGAGTGTTAGTATCATGAAAAATGAAAGCATTAAACAATCCCTTCCCTTCTTCCCTCCATCCTTCTTTATTGCTGACATGTAAACAAAACCCAGTGCTCTCCATCCTTGGCCTACATAGCCCGCTGCAACAATGTAGTGTCCAGCTCAGAGATTTACTGTACACCAACTCTCCCCGCAGAGCCAGGCAGGAGTTGAAGTCATGATACGGTGAGAGAGGAAGAGCTGCCGGCGGTTGGTCCGTTCTCCAAGGTACCGTTGGGTTGAGCAGGCCTCCAGCCACCTTAATGTACCAGATGTGTTTTCTGTGTATATTGACATTCAAAAGACACGTCTGGGCCTGGAGAAACCGCAATCACACATTATGGGAGATCTCCCCCAGGCTTCGCTTGGTTGTTAGCGAGTTCACTCTCGTTACGCCTCCAGGGACAGGAGAGAGGTGGAGGGAGGGAGGAGTGGCGTTGGGGCATACATTATTACAGGTTGTGCAGCTGACGATGCTTAGCGCCGTGTGTTGTGGGAATCAGACGGCAGGGAGATCTTTTGATGCCCGGGGCACGGTGCATCTGCCGACGGCTTCACGGAGCGCTTCATAGTGCTTTGATGAATACAGCAGTTTAAAACGTTGATAAGACTACTACAGCAGACATCTGGACATCTGAATGTAAGCAACACCCCTCCAGCCAATCAGAACTGAGCATTCACCCAGGCCATGGTCTAGGAAAACAATATTTCAAGTTTTCAAAGTAGTCAGTCGTGAGGTAGGTGCTACTAACTTTGCCTATGTGGGCAACTATGTGACAATATTAAATAAATAAATCATTAAATAAATCATTAAATAAATGTGGAAATAATTAAATAAATGTGGAAATGAACAATTAAATAGTTTATATTTCCCATTTTAATTAATTAATTATTAATATATTTCCCCTTTTATTTAATGATTTATTTAATGATTTATTTATTTAATATTGTCACATTTAACCCTCCACAGCCGACTGTACCAAGTAAAATGGGTAAAGATATTACTGGGATCACGTTTTCATTGTACTTGTTTACAATCCTTTGCGTCACACAGATCCCTGGTGTTGGATACACACTGCGAGGGTCAGGTCATGTTGGAGATTGACAGCAAACAAAGTCATGATATTAACAAATGAAAAAAAGTAGGAGAGTTGAAGTGTAAATGTATGTAAAAGTTAAATCATCATTTAAAACACAATCCTGCAGGTGCTCGCTCAGTTTAAAGTTCACTCTTCTGTTTAGTGAGCAACGGCTGCTTAGCAATTCTCAACAGTCAGTCAGTTATCAATCATTTGGACAGCATCGTTTCCGTGCAACAACTTCCCTCCATATTTGAGTTTGAAACCTTGATACAGCCTTCAGAAGTGAAAGAAAAGTCACTCTTCACAAAGCAGAAAAGGCACGTCAGCTTTCAGTGTGCTGCAAGGCCCCTGGGGGTGTTTGGTACCTGAGAGGTGGAGGGAGTCTTTCTGCTTGTCGCTCTCCTCAAAATTACAGGAAGACCTGTCATCATCCGAATACGACCGGTTGGCATCCCCCTGTATCAAGAGACAGAGACAGCAGGAGAGAGAGAGAAGGAGAAGGTGGGAGGATGGGAGGGAGGGAAGGGGAGAGATTTACAGAGAAACAGAGTGGCTGAGTGGCCCAGCTTTAAAATACCAACACCAAAGTTTGATGCTCAATTGTCCCCCAGGCAGACAGGTAGTGGTTCAATGTTACTGTTAGAGAAAATTCCCAAATTTGCTCTGCCCTTTAAAGGCTGCCCTTTCCCTCCGTTTGCAGGAGGAGTTTCATTCCATTGGTATTTTGTGTGAACTGCTGGATCAGTATGGGTGAAAATATGGATCAAGGTATTGTATTGAAAGTACCAGGCAGGGAGCTTTAGAAGTGTTTTCATTCACTTCTGGATTTGTGTGCCTACTAATGTTTTAAACACATTTAGTATCAAGATTAATAAGTCATAGCATTTCTGTGTTTGGAAAGATGGGAGAGGAGACGACATACCGCTGGGGTCACCACTCGAACCCCACAACGTCGCTCACACACTTTTCACCCAGAGCACTCAGCAACTAAAGTACCTCCAATTGCTGAATATTTCAGTATCTGAAACAACATCTAATCTCACAGCATAACATCTACAAGAAGCTTACTCCTCAGTTATTGCTGTTGCTGGACAAAACCATGTATCTGCAAATGTTTTTCAGGAATGAGGACAAGGATGTGTGTCTTCTTGTTGATGCCCATGCATTTTTGAAATGATGCAACAGGACTTGTAACAGGTTTGAAGGAGGCTAAACTAACTGAAATATGAATGACCATGTATGAATGACATTTGAATTCAAGTAAGAATATTAAAAACATCAAAATGTGTCAAATATCTTGTGGCACCAGTGTTATAATATAAGCTGGTAGCAAAGAATAAGACTTTGTGACTTGTTAACTGGTCACATATCACGTATCACAAACCAAGATGGCCACCCGTGTCTTACCTCGGCTTGGAAACCCTCAACCAAGATGGCAACCAACAGGTTGAAGAGCACGTAGTTGCCAAAGGTCATGAGCGCCACGAAGTAGAGGGCAGCACAGGGTGAGGTGGAAGCCATGCCATTGTACAGCACCATGTTCCAGTCCTCCTGGGTCAGAATCTATAGCAAATACACACACACACACACACACACACATACACATACAAGCACACACATCAAAAATTGTGCGATGTATGTTAAAGTCTTGTGTGTGTGTGTGTGTTGATGTTTTTGGTGCATGATGAACCTCTCCCTACCTGGAAGACGGTGACGATGGCCCAGAGCAGGGAGTCAAAGTTCTTCCTGTCAGGCACGGTGTCTCCTGCGTCCGTCTTCAAGCTGAACTTACAGCCAAAGATGTGCATCC
>JAXDDX010000203.1:230000-295000 GCA_034670405.1 Hoplostethus atlanticus
GGGAGGGACAGAGCGAACGGGAGGGAGGCGAGAGGGAGCTGGCTGAGTGGATGAGAGATGGAAGGATGGAAGGACGGAGCGGAGGTATGAACAAATGAAAGAAGGAGCAAATGAAGGAAGGGTGCATAGATGTAGGATTAGAGAGATGAGAGAGAGAGAGAGAGAGGGCAGGAGGGAGGTGAAGAAGGTGCTCCTCATGTTATTGGAGGAAGAAGGTATAGCGATTAGGAAGAGAGAGAAAAGGATGGCATAAGATGAGAGAGAGGGGGGAGTGAAGGGAGGAGGAGGGAGGTGAAGAAGGTGCTCCTCATGTCATTGGAGGAAGAAGGTATAGCGATTAGGAAGAGAGAGAAAAGGATGGCATGAGATGAGAGAGAGGGGGGAGTGAAGGGAGGAGGAGGGAGATATTTTTATGTAACAGCTTCTTGCCTGTCGACCGTCCGTGAACATGTGTTTACACTGGTGTTTTATCTGTGCATGATCTGTGTATGTACACGCACGCACAGTAAAATGGATGTGAGCATATGCTTGTGGCTTGTGTGTGTGTGTGTGTGTGTGTGTGTGTGTGTGTGCCCACTTGGCAGGCTTCTCCCACTCCCCCTCTCAGACACCTGCCTTCCTCTCCATCTCCGAGGAGCCCGGCCAATGTTAACAGCCAGCTCGGTTTTGTCTACCGCTAGGTTAAATGTTTACACCACTGTCGGAGAACCGCATGGCTGTGACGCTCCACTCCCACACTCGTCCCTCTGAATCAATGTCATTTGTTAATATAATGTTTCTAGCTGTGATCCTCCATCAGATCTACCGTAGCGGTGGTGATTTGTGCGAGCGAGAAGGAAGCAAGGAAGCCAGTTGTGTTGATACTATGTCAGCCTACCGATAAAGGCATTAAGGCAACTAAAAGCAATAAGCAGTATATTCCACAGCATTCACCATATGGCATCTTGGTAACCGAACAACAGGGATTTGGAATCAAATAACAGCCACAGCCACACATTAACACATATAATAATGTGGCATATTGGTAGAAAATGCATGCAGCTTCAGAGAATGATAACATGTATGTGACTGGGAGTGTGTCTGAGCTGCCAGGCCACACCTCCCTCATGTTTCAACTGCCTCAAGACTTGTAGTGGCTTTAATAATAATAATAATAATAATAATAATAAACTTTATTTGTATAGCACCTTTCATACAGAATGTAGCTCAAAGTGCTTTAACAAATCGGCACAGCACAATTCAAATTAAAAATAGAAAAGAAAAAGAAAATAAAACAATGAATAACAATAAAAATAACAAGAATAATAATAATAATAAATAAAAGATAAACCACACAGTGCTAGGGGTGTAAAAAGAGAAGATCGTGTAAGTAAAAGAATAAAATAATTTAAAGAAAAATAAAATAAAAATAAAAGTGGATAAAAATAAAATAATAAATTAAAAATAATAAAAAGTAATAAAAAGAGTGTTGCTAATTATAAGCTATATTAAAAAGGTATGTTTTCAGTTGCCGTTTAAAAATGTCCACTGAGCCCGCCTCTCTAATACTTTTTGGTAGGGAGTTCCATAATTTAGTTGCATAGTGTATGAAGGCAGCATCCCCAATTTTTTTTTTTTCAATTTCAATTTTTTTCTTTTCTTTAGAAGGTGAAGTCAATGAGGACTGGATTCACCTGGTGAGGCAGCTACCACCGGATGGGTGATGTGATTGTTAGTGCATCAAAAAGCATTGAGTCAGTGATAGGGCGTCCAGGTACCTGGATGGGTGTGGATGTGACAGCACTGTTTGGCAGTAACGTCTCACCTGGTTATGGTGCTCGATGCCCATACTGATGGTGTTGATGAGAATAGCGATCATGATGCCCCTGCTGAAGTACTTGCTCTCCACGATGCCCCAGAGTTTCCTCCTCATCTCATTCCAAATGTCCCTGCAATGCCCAATGCACGTCCTCCTCCTCTTCTTCTTCTTCTCCTCGTCTCCCCTCTCCTCCAAGTGGTTCTCCTCCTTGTCCGTCTCCTTCACGGCCTCCTCTTCTTCCCCGTTGGCCGAGTCTCCCACAGCTCCCGCCCCCTCTCTGAGCGACAGTGCACACTGAGGGCAGTCCTCAGGGTTTTGAGTGACAGACAGAGTGATGGAGTTGGACAGTGGCTGAGAGCCGTGATCTGGCTTGCTTTGGTGTGGACAGTAGGATACTAGAGAGAGACGAGAGAGAGAGAGAGAGAGAACTGTGAGACAAGTGTTGACCCTAAATGAAGACGTTCTCATGCAATGCAATAATGAACAAAACAAACAAAAGAAACAGTGAAGAAAAAGTGAAAAGTAATAAAATAATTTATAAATGACAGCAAAACACAACATGGTTTAAAAAGCAGTGTGTTTGTATTCAAGTTCAAGAAAAGAGAGAAAACAATATCATTGATTTGTTGACTAACTAGCACAAACTTAGACTCTTGTGGTTGAAAATCTCTTGAAAGAGAATCAGCTATAGTGCACGGCTGGATCGTGACCTCACCTGAAGTGCTGTAAGTGCAGTTGAGTGCAACCTTCAAATTGCACTCAACAAGACATCACCACTAAACGACACCTAAAGAAAAAACATCACAAATTCCCTTCCACCCTTTGTCTTCTGACCATGAGATGCACTTACCAGTATCCTCTCAAAAAGAATATTATTATGAGTATTGTTTATTCCATCTCCTCTCTCTTTTTTTTCAGTCACCTAAAACATATTCAATGCTACTGGATACACATGTTATTACACAATATTGTCTAAAATCTTAGATAGAAAAGAAACGTATACCAATGCTGAAGCCTTCCTACTCACATTTTGAGTGCTTTGGATGATGCCGGTCTCCGTTCAAATTCCCTCCTCCTCCCCCTGCTCCTCCTCCTCCTCCGCCTCCTCCTCGCCTGTTCCCCCTGCCTCCACCAACCGGCGGGGGCTTGCCCCTCAGCGTGTAGTAGAGGGCGGCCGATCTCCTCTTAGCCTTGCGGAGGACGTGACAGACCAGCTGGAAGATCTCCTCGTAGCAGTCTCCCGGCTCAGCCATGCTGGCCAGGGTGGAGGAGGACGTACACTGTGCCCTCTGCTCCTGCATCAGCTGGTGTTCCCGCTGCTTGGTCTCCGAGAACTGGGTGGCGATCACCACGAGGCACAGGTTGATCATGAAGAACGAACCGATCTGAATGGGCGTGCGACAACAGAGAGATAGATCGTGTATAGATGTGGAACTGGGTACATTTTGTTAGACTATGTCAATAGAGCGCAACAGTGACCGCCCACCTTTTTTACGGCTCTGGTTCCGGAAGTAAATTTCCCATTCATTTACTCCATAGACATTTCAGAAAAATTTTATATAAAGAGTTTTAAGGCTGGAACCAAGCCAACCAGCTAGACGATGAATCGTGACCATAAAACATTTGATTCTAAGCAAAAAAAAGATCGGAAAACGGAAGAAAAGGCAAAGGTACAAGACTGTGTACATAATTATTTTATGAAGTGAAGGAACTACTCATCCCATAAACAAACTCAACCAAGAGGCAATTGGAATTGGAAGGGCAATAAAGGGGGCAATGAAGAAGCGCCATCCTCAATGAGTAAAAGAAGCTCTGCAGTATCTTCTATAAATAATTGGTCCCCTACGGCTAAAGCAGGTGTTGCTCACTTTAAAAAGAAAAAAAACATGAAAAGTGTGAAATGTTGTGACGTTTCCAGCGGTAAACACAGGCTTGGTTGTTTTTTCCCTCGGTGAGCTCAGCTAGCTCTGGCTCCTAGCTGGTGCTAACAATGCGTGCCAATTCCCCCCGTAGCAATGTTAGCACACATGCTAAAGGTCTCCGAGGGCTGGCTTCCCACCAGACCGAGTCTGATTGGAGCAGACAGACTGAGCCAACACATGCCCAAAGCGCAGTTCAGAGTCTGGCTATCCTTCTCTTTTCTTTTCCTTTTTACTTCCTCTCTGACTATCCTCAACTTTGCATCCCCTCCCCCTCCCCTCCCCTTTACTCCCAACCTCTCTCTTTTACCCTCCTCACTCCAATGCTCAATATTCCATCTCCTCTCTCCCGATTGCCTCATTCCTCACTCCTCTCTTTACCCATCGATATCTCTCTATTTTTCATGCTGATCACAGAAGTGCTTTCATTTTCTTCTTCTGGGTCAAAGTGAGGGATGGGATGATGAGGGAGTCGGACAGAGGGGGGAGGTTGCATCGCGAGCGGGCGCTCCTCGGCCGACCCCGTTAGTCGCGGTAATAGGAATCGCTGTGTGACTGTTGAAACGGCTGTTGAACTCATCAGAGCTGGTTATGGAGCGATGATTCAATCAATATAGTCTAATACGCAACAACTCAAAACCAGACCGCTGGATTAAAAGGGCGGCGTGTAGTCAAGTGTTCATTACAAATATGAACACGTATCGCTTTTTCTCTTTAATATCACACACACACACACATACATAGAGAGAGAACACACACAGATACACAAAAGCAAAAGAAAGAGCCAGTAAACATTAAGATATAGCATCCAAACCGAATGACCCCCCCTCCCACATATAGACTTTCATCCATAGCGATCATCAGTGATCAAAGGCCCAGGGGAAGGAGGTGAGGGAGAGAGTGAAAAGGGTGAAAAGAGAGAAACCAGAGGGATTCGTAGCAAGAGAGAGAGAGAGAGAGAGGAGAGAGTAGAGAGAGAGGAGGGAGGGAGGGAGGGAGGGAGGAGAGATGTCCATCTGTGGCCTGTGAGTCAAGGCAGGTCTGCAGGTGTGTTGGGCTTTGATTTCCCTCCAGCCTTGAACCTCTGTGTGTGTGTGTGTGTGTGTGTGTGTGTGTGTGTGTGTTCTGGGATTCTGATCAGTAGACAGCCTTGTGCATAATCAGCGAGGCAGTCCAATATCACGGATTCAGATGATCACTACATTATGCATGCACACACACACACACACGCACACACACACACACACACACGTAGACAAAAGCAAGTGTGCTCACATACACACACACAGAAAAAAATGGGAATAAATTGTGATGGCAGGCTTAGCTCGTGGTTGGATGTGCACGTATGAGCTTGCATGCATGTACACACACTTTCTTTCCTTTCCTCTCTCTCTCTCTCTCTCTCTCTCTCTCTCTCACACACACACACACACACACACACACACACTCGCACATGCACGCCCCCACAGAAGGCAGACACACAGAAGCCCCCCGTCATGTAGCATCCATCTCCAACTCACTCTGTAATCCTTCCACTCTCACACTCCGATGTGACACCGACGCAGAAACGTCAGTCGCAATTTAGCCGACGCACTCAACAGTACGTCGAGTATCAGGGCAGACGGGGATGAGACGACGTGCTTGACACCGAAGTAACAGCGGAGGTCAAACTTTTCTCAGTTTTCCAACCTGAGAACACACTGATGGGATCGACTGACAAGCTTTGGTGTACAGTATAGCTAAACAAGAGACAGAGAGAGGAAGAGAGGGAGCAAAATACAAAAAAGAATACAAAAGAGAGAGAGAGAGAGAGAGAGAGAGAGAGAGAGAGTCAAGGTGACCCTGGCTCAGTACAAAGCGCAAGCTTGTCTGAACAACACCTCAGGGGCCCGTTGTAAGTGCCTCACCGAAAACCTCAGTGTCAGCAACACTTCCAAGGCATCCCCAAGGACCCCCGGCTACAAGTTGGCGAGCAGACTGGAGCGCTGCTGCGAGGCTCACATGGGCGAACACACTTGTGTCCATCAGTCGTTCATCACATAAGGAGAAAGGTGTTTACTCGTTATGGTGTTCTGCCTGATAAGGAGTTTTTTTTCGTCTGCTGTGTGTGTTACAGAAAGCCAAAACTGACTTTCCCCATTTCATTTCAGGTTCTAAGCTTCTACACTGATGTGAAAATCAGTTTAGTCCTTCGCAGACACGGATCATAAATATGAGAAGAACACGGAAATTTGACTTTGGTTCAGTTTGTGGACATAATCAATTGAGTTCAGTTCAATTCAACTTCAACTCAACAATTCGTTACTGTGGTGTCACTAGTGGGTTGTAAATATGTTTCACATAACGCAAGATATGAACTCCGCAACCAATGGAGAAGTAGCAGCATGAACCGGACAGAAGTGATTACGCTGCAATTTGACGCCCACTTCCTGTTATCCCTGGGTGGGCACTGCCAAGAGGCACTCGCACTGGCAATCACAACTGGTCCAGATTGTGTCAAGGAAGGGCTGAGAGTTATAAAACGGGCCATGATCACCTCCACAAAGTCAGGCCAGCATGCTTAGAAAGAAAGTGGGTGGAATAGAAGGAGTTGTTTTCTGCACTGTGTAGTTTTTGTTCCTGCTTACTGTGGTGCAGTGTGAGGAGTGGGAGACTGGGAGCATGCTTTTGGTTGGTTAGTGTGTTTGTGCTAGGTTTTCTTTTTTTCTTTTCTTCTTTTTTCTTTCATTTTCTCCTCTCACTCTTCCTTCCTCATACTAATTTTATCGTTCCCTTCCTTTTTTACCCCGAGCCCTCAGCATCTCTTTTTCAGGCTTTCCAGACCTACATACTGCATGAGAACTTGCATTGCCCCAACCTTTTCTCAATGCCAGCCTTCATAGAGGTGCCGTCTGGCATTGCATGCTGGGAGCCGATGCATCTCTTGCATGACGGCACGGAGGGGTCCATGTTACCTCCTTAGGGACCAGTAGTCCATAGCATTAGTAAGGACCTCACAGTTCAATTTGATGTTGATCTGAGTGAATTTCACAACTGTACATGTACAGTATTTATAAAGTATCTTTTGTGTGTTCAGACATTTGAAATGGTTCTGGTAACAAACTGACCCAGAAGCTTTCAGATTTTCATTTCTTGTCATTTGGTGAGAGGATATTAAATGTGGCTCTAATGTCTTTACTGCCTTCTTGGAACATATTTTTCTCATCTGCGTCTCTCCCTAAGACACTTTAGTCTTACATAAACTTTTAAAATATGAAAATGGTAGAGCCGTCTGTGGTCATATAAAGTCATGAAAACATTTCTTCCCTTTCCATTCCTCACTCTCTCTCTCTCTCTCACTCTGTTTCTCCACCCGTCCTCCTCCTCTGTTCTCTCCACCCAACCACTTCCCCCCGTCTCTCCGCCGCGCCTCATGTTCCCGCCTGAACCAGATCAGATGATCCGGCGCTTGCCAATATTTCCCGGCCGTCCGCCGCATGCAGCTCTTGTTTATTCTATTCATAAAACATGGACGCTCATAAAAGGCGACTGCTGCGGCACAACATAGCCTGTCACTTCTCTCTCCCCTTTCTCTCTCTCCTTCTCTCACATAAATATGAACACACTCACAAATTATTTTCTTTCATTTTGTCTCTCTCTCTCTCACACTTTCTCATACTCCCTCTTCCAATTCGCTCTCACTTATTCTCTCTTTTGGACATACATTGTTCAAACCGCCCTATCTCTCTCACTCTCTCTCTCTTTTCCCTATCTCTTTCTATCTTCCCTCTCTTCCTCTCTTACCACCATGGGTAAATTTATGTTGCATCTCTCTCTCCCTCTCTCCCTCCCTCCCTCTCTTCCTCCCCCAGGCACTGATTCTAGACGCTCCGTTTCCTCTATGCTCCTATTGATTTTTTCAAGTCAATTAATGTTGCAATATGCCACTCAGGACATATCCTCATGCAATCTATAGACGTCACGGGACCACGGGACCACACAAATTGGAAATGCTATATAAGGATTTACACCCCCGAGACTACAGTTACTCTTGATTTTAATCATCAGATCGTGCTGAGATGTGTCAGCTGGCAGGTGTGGATGCACAGAAAAACCTCTGATTTTGCTCACGTTGCAATCAGATGGTCAAAACCAGATTTAGAAGTGGCCGGGGCTCACATTGTCACTGGGCACAATCCAGACACAATGTAGGTATTACATAGATATGAAAAGAAAATCAGGAAAAAATAATATACAGAGAGGATCTCTTCAAATCTGATGATGATACATTCAGATTCAGTCAAACCTGAGAAGAGAACTGTTCACTGTGCGACACTCAAAAATGCTATTTTGTTTAAAAAGGATTATTAGTGACACATATCTTCAATACTGTTTCATAATTCATTTCACACCAGGAGTCATTTCATATGAATACATGATGTCATTTTTCAAAAGGTGGATATTTCCCTTTATAATGATGTAAACAATATGATTCAATTCAATTCAGTTGTTTTTTCTTAGTTTACCAGATTCTTAGTGAAATCCAGATTCCAGCAGGGAAGTAAGCTCTAGGTTTGATTATTTTTGTAGCATGTATTAATCAGAGTGACTTACAATGATGAGGAAAATGAAGTAGATGAAGTTGTAGAAGGAGTGGGCGTCCATCACGTAGTACATGATCTCCACCCAGCCCTCCAGAGTGATCACCTGGGACGAAAAAGAATACAATGCAACAACCAAATGGGAAAAGTTGACAAAAATTTGACATTAATGGCATTAACCTTGAGATTTGTGTGCATATAAAATGTCTTAATCTTAAATATTAATAATAATGCATTTGAAGAAACACAGAACTTTTAAAGTAAATTATCATGTGCTTTACTTTACCTTACTAGACATTATTAGGTATATAAGTATATTGTTTTTTTTAGGTATATAGGCATCAATTAATTAATATCAAGGATATTGCTGTGGATTTACAGTAGTTGCAGTGGGGAAGTTTCCATAAATACAAAGGCTCACATCTGGAGCTGCCCAGTATAATACGTCTTCCACAGTCAGGCAATGAGCAGCTCCACTGGTGCCTTGGACTTTTATCACCACCCATACCCCAACCCCACCTTCATCCCAGCAATCCCCCGCACTCACACCTACCTGAAAGATTACGATCCAGGCGTAGACAATGTTGTCGAAGTTGATGGCGCCCTTGTGAGGATTGGTACTCCCCGTGTGACAACGAGTGTAGTACTGGTTCCAGTTGATGCACAGCCCCATGCCACCAGCACCACTACTGTTAACCAGGGGCTCAGGAACCAGGCCCAGTGCCTGCCTGTGGATTGCATCCTCCTTGTCCAAGCAGCAGGTGTGGCCTCCTTCACGCCGCGCCGGTACATCGGCGCACGACATGATGCCGTTGTCGGCCGCCAAGGAGCAGATAAAGGGGCGTTCATCGTCCTCCTCGGGCTGGTAATAGGGAGTCGGCAGGGTCATACCCGACGAGCTGGGGAAGGAAAGAAACTATTTTAGTTGGTTATAACAGGTGGGCAATAGAATTGTATTATGTGTCATTACATCATTGGCAAGTTCCATGTGCGTTTCAGTGAAAGAGAGAGCGGCAGATGTGGGAGAGAGAGAGAGAGAGAGAGAGAGAGAGAGAGAGGAACAGGTGAGAATGGAGAAAGCAGAGGAGGTTTACGAGATTTCTAGTCGTTATATATATACAGTGGTAGTTGAGTTTGGGATAAATGCTTCACTTGGGGCAGGCAAGTACACAAGGAGCCCACACACATATAGAGTATATATACACACACACACACACACACACACACACACACACACACAAACAAAGGCCGACTTTGACAAATAGAGAAGAGAGAACTTCAAACTTTGGGGTCAGGTGGATTACTCTCACACCTTCTCTTCTATGCCTATCCCTCTGTTTCTCAACCTTCTCCCTCCAATCAGATCTTCTAAATGAGATCACTCCATCTCTGTCTGAGAGAGAGAGAGAGAGAGAGAGAGAGATCCAAGAGCTGGGGACCAGAAACTAGACTAATAAATAGGTCAGTAAGGAACTGTGTAACCTAGCACTGAACCAGCGAACACTGCCTAAAGCCACAGCAAGAAACCTAAAATGTGCCGACCGGTGTGGCAAGCAGAGGTGAGATCGGATAGAGAAAGAGACAACGAGCGGCTTGAGGAAAAACCAATCAGCAGCTGAAACATCTTAACACTCACCTACAAAAATACTCCTTTGTTTATCAGTATGGAGAAGAAAAGAAAGCATGAAACTGCAACTGAAGAGTCCAGACTAGACTTTGTCTGTTTGTGGTAGTAAACTACAGTATTGGACTTTATTGGTTTGACTTAGCGAACTAGCGCATATTGGACTGTGTTAGTTTGAGATAGTGAACTATGGTATTGGACTGGACTTAATTTTGTATTGTTCATTTGCAATTGGCCTCGCTACCTGGAACGGGTCACTGTTAATATCCTGATTCCTACCCTGTTGCCTGTTCTCTCTCTGTTCAAGTCCTGTGAGAGTGCTACAACACTGTTTTTTCATCTAAAACTGAACTAAAACTCCATGTCGCTTCTCTCCTGCTCATAATGGCTTCATATTATCGCATGGGGACAGATGATGTGGATTGTTCTTCATTGTCTAGGGAGGTATTGGGAGATAAAGCGTTAAGTGAATAGCCACATCCGGTATATTAGCCTTAGCTAGCTAGCTTAAAGCTCGCCTTCTTCAAAACAAGTGAAAATAATCCGACAATTGGATGAAAATATACGAAGAAAGCTACCGGAGTTACCAGGCTAGCAAATAAACCAATTAGCTAGTGAACTCTTAACTCATTTATTTCCAAAACCCAAGGTAACTACGGCTGCAGAGAGGAATACCACTGTTGAAAACATAATGGACAATATTTTCAACAACATTTTATCGGAGTGCACACGTTAGCCATTCTAATATGACAATACACCGCTGAGGAGATTTTGCAAAGGAGACAAGATGAGTCAAGCCATGAGTCAAGCTACTACCCCAGGGGAAGACGTGGGTGGGACAGACAGAGGGGCTTGAGAGGCTTGAGAGGCTCGGGGGTGAACAGTAACTGATGATGCATGTGCGATAGTGCAGAGCCATGCCCACAGAGATTGACAGTACATGCTGCAACAAATGACCGTCAGAGGGTTTTGCTTGAATCCATGGTTGACATTGAAGAACGTGGGGATCGTCGTGTGTTACTCAGCATTAAAGTTTTGATGCACACGTGGACAGCAGCAGAAACATTCACGCACACAACCAACAGAATAAACCGGTGGAAGAGAAAGATACCAGCTGGACCGAGAGGGCAAATGACCAGTCCGTCCAACTGGCTAGACTATGCTAACTTGACAAATATGATACGTAGCATTAGCAATAATATACAGTTTTGTATTATCTGACACATGGGGCATGGTTGTCTATGTAATTGTTCAGTTCCTTTTTCTCTTTTCATTTACTTTTCATTTACTAGGTCTCCTTGCCAGCTACTGCTAGGCTAGTCCAGCTAAGTTAGCTAGCTTACTATGTTAAACAATGTTTTTCCCGCCTCTCTTGCCTCCTGACGCTTTTTTTTGAATTAGCCCACCCTGACATAATGCCACGGGCCTAGGGGAGCGTCTGGTTCATACATTATGATGTTTTCTGGGATGTCCAGTGCAGTTGTGTAAGTAGTAGTTAACGATGCAAGCGAAAAGAAAACATATAATCTGCAAAATGGCATTTACTTAAAAAGACGCCAGTTAATTAACAAGCTCACCACCGGAGATGAGCGTGCTTCAGCACCAGACAACAGCTTCTTCAATCACGAATGGTAAGTCATGTGGAAAGTGTGTGTGTGTGTGTGTGTGTGTGTGTGTGTGTGTGTGTATTCCCCAAGAGTGAAATCAGCATAAAAACATTGCCCATGCACACACACACACACACACACAGTCACACCTTCAAGGAACCGGTTCACTCCCTGTAAGTGCCCTTCTTGAGTGAGGGATGGCTAATTCTTGATGAACTTAATGACACACACCTCTAAAATCTGAATCTAACTGATTGCCGCCATCTGAAGCACCTCATCATTTCCTAAGATGTTTCCCACACCTCGCGGTTTAAGTGGAAGCATGCCAAAGAGCCTGTCTTTCAACTGTTGAAATAACGTTCACCTGCCTCTGTGGATTTATTGAAGAGAAAGTTTTGTTCCGTTAGAGAAAATGCATTTGATTAATAGGACTGTTAAGACTAGCTCCATTAGAAAAGTAACCATTAGAAAACACCACTCCATTCTCCCGGTCCATTACGATGTTTGGGCCTCCTGTCTACCTGCTGCAGGTCTAGATAAGGACATTGTAATGCAAAGCAACAGATGGGCATGAAAATGAAAATGTAAAAAAGGGAAAACTGAAATGTCAAAATAGAGAAAATACAAGACGTGAAAGCAATGGAAAATGCAGGGAAAGCAATGTGAAGGCCTGGGAAAATTGAAAAAGTAGTGTTGAGTCTTTGCTGGCCTATTAGGTGTGTGTGTGTGTGTGTGTGTGTGTGTGTGTGTGATAGGACATGACTGTGGAGTAAATGAGGGCAGGGTGTGGATGTTCATGTTGAGGTCTGGGCTTGGGGAAGACAAAAATAGACCCTTTCCATCAGCAAGGCCATTACTGAACACGCACACACACACACACACACACACACACACACACACTCAGGGTGACTCGCTCTATGTACTAATTTCACTGTCTCTGGCATACTGTCTTTCACTTCAATCCTCCTTCTCTTTCTATCTCTGACGTTCTCTTTCTCTCATTTCATCATTTTTCTTTCTGTCTCTGTCTTGTTATCCTGCCTCCCTTCTCTCTCTCTCTCTCTCTCTCTCTCTCTCTCTCTCTCTCTCTCTCTTCTCTGTTTGCTGTAGGAAAGGCCAATCATAAAGGGTCGGGTGACTGCCAATAGAGTCTATGGTATGGGGTATGGACACACACACACAGACACACATTCCCTCACTCAACACACTTACACGTCAGACATACCTGCACACGCCACCAACACACAAAGCAAAGCACCAGTTTGTTCATCCACTCAATGGTTAACCAACTGACGTCCATGAAAGTAATGCCTGACGTGTCCATGCCTTATGGTGTTTGCAGCGCCTCCTTTTTTTTTCTTGCCCTCCCCTTGCCTTCATCTCCTCTTCCCTTCTAATCTTGCCTCCTCATCCTCCGTCTTTTCCACCCCTGTCCCTCCATCTGTCCCTTTCCATCCCTCCTGTCTTCTCATCTACTCGCCCTTTCTCTTTTTCGCTGTCTCCTCTCCTCTCCTATTCTCACCTCCCCTCCAGTCAATAGTGGGATAGATTCTGCTAACATACATAGCAAGATAATTCCTCCTATGTCCTTGACCACAGAGCACACACACACACACACACACACACACACACACACACACACACAAAATGCCAGGATCAATAGCAACAGCAGCCATATCGGGCTATACTGCTTCCCATTGAGTGCAGGAAGCTCAGAAGGCACACATCGATCCGGTGGCTTCAACAAAGTATGCACGTATGCACCGAGACACATTGAGCCGACATCGACTCGCCGCGGCATTGTCATTCACATCAGAGTGTTACCAACGCTGGTGGAAAAAAAAAAAAAAAGAGGGAAGGGAAACAGATGAAGAGAAAGATTAACAGTATAGAGAGATAGCGATATAGAGAGACAGCGAGTCAGAAACCCCTGTCAGAGTAGCGGAGCGTGAATGAAGACTGTTGCCCCCCCCCGCTGGTGCTTTGGCATGGCCCAGCGTGGCACAGCACAGACCGGCTTCACACTGGGAACACACCTGCCAACGGAGCGTGAGACAAAGAGATGGAGGGAGAAAGGGAACAGCAGACAGAGGAGAGGGGTTTCCAGCAGTAGTATTTAAGGGGACGTGGTGGGACAGCAAGGGGAAGATTGGTGAGAAAAGATGAGAAAGAAAATAAAGGAGTAGAAAGAAGAGGACAGGGGTGTCGCTAGGCTAGTGGTTGGAAAAGCAAAGTTGTCACTGGAAGGTTACCAATTGAAAATCCCAGACCAGCAGGCGCAATCTGGGTGGGGAAGTAGATGGGGCATGCTGTCCCCCCCTACCTAAAAATGTCTTTCGAGGTGCCCTTCACACCCAGCTGCTCCACTACAACTGTTCTGGGGCCAGTCTGTGGTCGTACTGGGTCCTAGCTCCAAGGTGTGTATGTGTGGCTCTTATTCTATGGAGGGTTAAATGTGACAATATTAAATAAATAAATCATTAAATAAAATCATTAAATATGGAAATAATTAAATAAATGTGGAAATGAACAATTAAATATATTATATTCCCCATTTTAATTAATTAATTGTTCATATATTTCCCCTTTTATTTAATGATTTATTTATTTAATATTGTCACATTTAACCCTCCATATTATACAACCCTGTTCCTTCCTGCTAATCCCTGAGACTCTTGCTGCACATAGTACGATATTGTTTCAGCTTGCAATGATAAATAAGGGTTAAAGGAGATGGAGAGGTTGATTACAGTCAAAGAGACTGAGAGAACTAAATGAACGACAGGGAAAGAGGGAGGTAGAGATCACAGGGATATTCAGGAGGGGTGTAAGACGGAGTAAATGTGCTTGACTGCGACACTTGGCCTTCTCTAGCCGCACCTCTCAAAGAGCTAATGCTAGCCCTTCACTTAGCATAATAGTCCTCAAGTGCTAACTCGCTAGGACCTTTCTAATTAAGCGCTCAAGCACTTAAGCACTAACCTGCGGAAAATGCTAATGCTACGCTTCAGTGGGAAGAAAAACAATATTCCCGCTGAGATAACAAGCAACTCTCGAGTCCACATGAGATCATTGCTAGTACAAAATAAATCTCTCCAGCTCTCGCAGACAGCTAACAAATGTGCTGCGACCCTAATTAGCCACTATCTGAGGGAGTCAAGTGTATTGGAGGGATAATGTTTTCAGAAAGCTAAGCTAAAACTGCATGGTGATACTCCAACTTTTGACTTGTTGCTTTTCCCCCATCCTTGGGAGATCGGAGCACCGGGTCCTGACAGCGCTCCTAGAGGTTAAAGGACGGTCTCCGTAATCACTACAAGCGATCAAGTAGAAAACATTGGCAAAAGTAGCCTGACTGAGTGATTACTGTAGAGGCTGTAGGACAGACAGGACGGGGCTAGCTGGCGGACGCGTGTCCCCTTTCATCTGGCTATTAGATCTGTCATTAGCACACGCTGATGTAAGCATCACCAGAGAACATGCACATAAGTGTACACACACACACACACACACACACACACACACACACTCAGTTGTATATGTGGTTGATGTACATGTAAGGACACACACATCAGCTGCATGAGTCATGAGCTGATGTCAGCATAAAAAGGAAACTGGGAGAATGCCATGAACTCAAACACTCCTGAATACACAGCAGCATACTATTAAATGTCTCATGCACACACACACACACACACACACACACACACACACACACACACAGCAGGTGAAGCTGCCGTGCCACGTCATGTATATGGAGACTCGGTGCTGGAATCTAATCATATTTTTTGTTGCCAGTTGGTAGAGAACTGTAGTTACTGTTGGCTTATAGCTTAACAGAGAGAGAGAGAGAGAGAGAGAGAGAGAGAGAGAGGGACACACACACACACAGAATTCAACTCACAGGGTGAAGTTCTCGTCAGTGTAGCAGCGGTTCCTCAGTAGCCCCGCCCACAGCTGCACGCCTATGATGCCGAAGATGAAGAAGACGAAGAAGCAGAGCAGCAGCACGTTGCCTAGCATGGGCAGAGTGTCCAGCAGCAGGTTCACCAGGATACGCATACCTGGAGACATACACATAGAGGTATGTTTTACTCAATCAGTCAGTCAATCAATCAATCAATCAATCAATCAATCAATCACGTGAAGAAGGAGTGACTTGCCAGGACTACATGTTGGTGTATGGCATCACCATTACCACACCTCTGCATTTAGAGATTCTTAAATATTTCAGGTTTAAAGGTGCTAGCATTTTTATCTATCTATCTATCTATCTATCTATCTATCTATCTATCTATCTATCTATCTATCTATCTATCTATCTATCAAATGAATTGTGACACATGAACAAACGAGACCACGGTAGGGACGACTGGCAGCCTCTATCTCATGTCCTTGGTATCGTTTTGTGCTAGTGCTTCTCAAAACGAAGACCATCTTTGCTGGTGATTTTTCCATAGGCCTTTCAAATCATCACACCATCTGCCCCGGCACCATCTGAAGCACCTTCTGAGAGCCTTGGATCGAGTTTCGTGCTGGAAGAGTAGCGGCCGTCTCCGTCGGTGCCATATGAAACAATACAGCACGTGATCTGACCCAGTGGCACACACCGGTAGAGGCTGCCAGACAGTCTCACCGATAGTCTTGTTTGTACACGGTAATGATACTAATCTGTCAAAATGGACGTGGTAATGATTTAATGATGTTAAATTCCAATCATAGAGCCCTTAAATTAGAGTTTAATTCATTTCTTATTTTGAAATAATGAGTTTAGTATTATAAAAAAACTCCCAAAAGGCCACAAAACAATTATATACAACAGAGAAGCACGCATGCTGCATACACACTCACAGAGAGAGAGAGGTAGAACGAGGTATGCTGTACAAGAAAGTGTTTCCTCGCAGATCACGAGCATACGAAGACACACACTGACTGGAGCCTACCCCGTAAACCCCAAAGCACGGTCAGGCCACGGGGGTTGCAGTCATGATTAGATGAAGCCTGATTACAGAGGTACAAATACGTCCCCTGTCGGGTAATGATGACCTCATCCCCCTCCTCCCCTGTGGCCGGGCTCGGGGATGACATATTGAGATGTGATTAGTGGAACATAATGACAGCTGATTGGACTAAAGAGAGAGAAAGGTGAGACCCACTGATGAGATCACAGCAACCCTGCACCTGTGAGGTGTGTGTGTATGTGTGAGGTGTGTGTGTGTGTGTGAGGTGTGTGTGTGCTTGTGTTTGTTGGTGCCACACTGGAATTCCCAAATAGAGACACAACAGTAGGTTAATGTGTCATAAATACAACAGCGCATCCAAACTGAATGACAGGAGAGAAGCTGAGAGAGAGAGAGAGAGAGAGAGGGAGAGAGACAGAGGGAGAGGGAGAGAGAGAGGGAGAGAGAGAATGAGGAAAGTCCCCAAAAAGAAATGGAGAGAATCAGTTAAAAAGGAGTATGGAACAGATATGCACAGATATCCACGAGTACGCACACACACAAATGCTTTGAATCAGTACACACACAAACACACACAAACACAAAACCAAATTCACAGATGCACACACACACACACAGACACCAGAATGAAACGCCTTATACTCTTTAGAGATCTCCCTATAGTCAATAAGTCCCTAAGTGTTAATCAATAGTATCAATCACCCTAATTTATCAAGTCTATAGGTGTGTGTTTGTGGTCTGTGTGTGTGTGTGTGTGTGTGTGTGTGTGTGTGTGTGTGTGTGTGTGTGCCAACATTCTGTCCTGTGTCTCCTCTGCTTACAACAAATAAAAGAAAGTAAGATTTACAGTCAGAGTTGTATGTGCATTGATTCCCACCCTGATTTCAAGAGGAGTCTTTATGAGAACCTTGATGACTCTATAATGTTTAGTTAGCACTTGTTATTTTATTGTTTTATTTATTAATAACAAGACATTTTGATATCACGGTCATGTTTGGTTGAGGAGTAACGCAGCAATTATGTCCCGGTGATGTGTGGAACATGGCACCCTTTATTTAGGAGTGAACAAGACAAGACTTGTTGAGTTGAGTTGAGTGTGCCCGCCTTCTTCCTCTGACTAATCTGTGTCTGTGCTGGCGGCTGCAGGCTAGTCTAAATGTGTTTGTTCCCCAGGGTCCTTGTCATTAGGCCACTGTTCCATTAGGCCTAATTGGGTGAAGAAAAGGGGGAGATGGATGGAGCGAGAGATGGGCGACAGAGAATGAGACAGGGCCTCAGGGTTGGAAAATAGGAAGAGGGGGAAAGAAAGAAAGAAAGAAAGAAGGAAAAAAGTTGCAAACATACAAAACAAAAATGTGAAATGAAGGAAAGGAAACCAGAGAGAAAGAGTGATACAGTATGGTATCGCTGACAAGTTGATCTTCTTTTGCTTTGTCTTGCCTGCCTCTCTCTCTCTCTCTCTCTCTCTCTCTCTCTCTCTCTCTCTCTCTCTCTCCCTCTCTCCTTCTTCTCCTTCTCTACCTGTTTGCCAGCTCCTGCTGTTCCCACATAAAGATGGATGCCTCCCCTAGCGCCGCAATGGAAACACATTTACAGCTACCTGCCTCTGCTGCTCACATCTTCTCTTCTCTCTCTCCTCTCCTCTCCTCTCCTCTCCTCTTCTCTTCTCTTCTCTTCTCTTCTCTTCACCTCTCTTCTCTTTCTCTGTCTCATGCCTGTTGGATTTTCTATTGCTTGCTCTTGCTTGTTTACCTTCCCACTATTCTATCTCCCGCTCGCTCTATCTCACACCAATTTCATCAAAAAGAAATCCTACTCACAGGCACACACACACACACACACACACACACACACACGTATCTACACACCCCAACACTAGACTATTATATGCCATTTTGTTGGAGGGCTACAAATTGAGGTGTGTGGGGGGGTCAGGCTGTGCTCATGCTCCCTGTGTGTCAGTGTACAAAGTAGTGATCCAATGAAACAAGGAGCAAATAGCTTTATCCCCCTGCTTCCTCACCCATAATGGGGTCATGGGTAGGAAAAAGGGTAGACCACCACACACACACACACACACACACACACACACATACACACAAGTCTACAACAGCAGATTTGTTTACGAGCTGTACACGTGTCGCCGAAACATGAAACTCCACTCCACCACACTCCATATCTCCCAATCAAACCCACTTAGTGCGTAATTCAATTAACATCCATATTTTATGAGTGCTGCTGGTGACAGTGCCGTCTGAAATATTGATAGGCGGTGGGTTATTCCTTGACGGTCACATCCACAACGGTAGATTATAGTTTGGAAATGTGAGGCAAAGGGGGGGAATCAATGCAAGTAATTAGAAATGAATTAGGAAGAATCTGGTTCTGTGTGATGGGACGGATCGGTGGAGAGAGGAATTAACTCGCAGTGTGTTGTAGGTAGGAGGACAAGATATAATTGTGTGTGTGTGTGTGTGTGTGTGTGTGTGGGGTGTTGAGAGAGGTTGTGAGACAGATATGGACAGAAAATGTACTATATGTCTGCAGGTATGCATTAAAAAGAAATGGGAGAATACACAAGAGAAGGAGAAACAGAACAAATATTACTTGTTTACAAAGTTTGTGTGCAAACGTGTTTCAGTCCACGCCAGCTGTGGAAGACGGAGAGACATCCACCTTCCTTCCTTCTGACCAACTGTGTCTTTATGTCCCTATTAGCGCCGTTAGCTAGCTCTGTAATGGGCCGTGTTAACTGGCCCGCCCTGTCCTACAGCAGACTTATTCATTGGTACACTTTTACTTCTGAGGCCGTTTTGTGTCTGCTCCCAGGTTATTGAACTCTTCTATCTTTGAAAAACTTGAACTCACTGTCCACAGTCACAGGAAATGTTTTCTCTTATCTGCCCCCGAGGTCCGAACTGAACTAGTCAGAAGGGCTTTCATGTACTCAGCTCCGTCCGCTGTGGACTCATTTCATAATGATTTAAAACTGGTCTCTCTCGGTGAGTTTAACCTGGTAATGAAGGAGCTTGAGGCAGACTCAATAAGGCTCTCCCTCTGATCCTACTCACCTGGAATTGTGCTACCATCTTTTGTGCACACATAAAGCAAAGTTAGACGTTGTGCTTGCTTTTTATGTGAATTTGATATATTTTCCATACATATTGTACATTATTGTAAGTTGTTTGTCTACAAGTTTCATGTTTTTCATTAATGCTGCTTCTTGGCCAGAACGTCGTTTTCAGTCTCAAGGGAATAACTGCCCTGGTTAATGAAAGTTTTGCAATCTACCAATGGCCACTGAGGCATGCATCTCTCTCTGGTATGATATTAATGCAATATAGATGAAATTTAGTGGCGACACAAACAAACAATAAGCATATCAGACTTAATGTCATGCAATTAGCATTAGCTGCTAATGCCTTGCTAGCCGCTAAAGTGCTGGAATTATGTGGCAAGACTGAACCTGAACCTAGCTTGATCAGGCTAATTGGTGCTTACAATGATTAAGAGCTGCAGGACAAGGAAATCAATAGGTGTTAAAAAGTTTGGCCGAGAGTTTTAGATTAAAGGGATGGGGTTATGATCAGGGACAGATCGATGAAGCGGCGTGAACGGACGGTTTGTAAATCTGATAAAGCTGTGACTCAGGACCTGACCAGGGCATGTGATTAAGCATCAGATGAATCTTTAATGATCCCCTTGGGCAACGTGAAAGATGGATGCACAGGGGGCAGAGAGGTAATACATATACATGAACTCACGCACAGATGTCCTTATTATGTAGACTCAGAAACACCTCAGGACAGACACACACACACACACACATGCGCACACACACACACAGAGATATTCTACTCACTGGGCACTCTGTTGATGGCCTTGAGGGGCCGAAGGACGCGCACCGTCCTGATGGCCGACAGGTTGATGTTCTGGAGGTCAAGTGAGTACTCCACCATCCTGGAAAGGGAGAGAGAGAGGGAGAGAGAGAGAGAGAGAGAGAGAGAGAGAGAGCATGAAGAATACCTGCACAGTTACCTGACCAGTATGTGCACCAGTTACTAGTTTTTGTATTTAGGCTACTGGATGATTTGCTGTGTGGGTATGTTGCTTATTGGAAAGTTTATTAAAAAAAAAACAATAACAAAAAACACCAACTTTCCATCATCTTACAGCCAAACTCTTCCATAAATCAACTTACCTAAAAAATAATTAGTAAGAGATTTATTGTGTGCCTGTCAATAATGGGAGATGGGCTTTGCTACAAACTATTGGTAACCAAACAACCATTGAAATAGCAGTATATTAAATAGGAAAATAATTTGATTTTTTGTTGCATCTTGTGAGTCAGAAAGTTGCCTGACCCAGGATGAACTCAACTCCAACCGGACCAGAGATCCAGGTCTTGCAGTTTATCTTTCATCTAGTCTCACCTGTCCGCTACCAGTGTTGTGTTGTGTTGTGTTGTGTTGTGTTGTGTTGTGTTGTGTTGTGTTGTGTTGTGTTGAGTTGTGTGAGCTTGAAGAGTAAGGGTAATATACCATGCACAGTAGTGCAGCAGGAGAGAGAGAAGGTGCTGAGCAGATAAAGAAGCAAAAATGATAAAGCAAGGCAGAAAAAAGCATCAAAAGGGGAGAATAACATGGAGGAAAGGTGAGGAACGGAAGGAGAGCGAGAGAGTGGGAGAAAGAGAGATTCATTCTATTCTAAGTGTTGCCTGCAGGATGTTGTGGCTCAGTCAGGGCCTGGCATCTGTTAGCTAGTAGTCGTTTCCACAGCATGGCTAAGCTGTTTGTGCCCCCAAACCCAAACCACTTTCACAGGAGAATGGCCACGGTTCACCATCACTGTGTGTGTGTGTGTGTGTGTGTGTGTAAACACCATTGTAAAAGCAGTCTGTGTATGTTTGAATGTACCATGTTTACATGTGCCTCTGTTCATCAACACGGAGAGATGTGAGTGAGTGGATGGGTTTAATATGACATGAAGAAAGCGCCAGTGTGTCCATGTGTTGTGTATGTGAGTTGAGTGTGTCTGTGTGAGTGTGTGTGTGTGCCTCTTGTACAAAAACAAAATCGATGTGCCCGGGGCTAGAACAGTGCTGCATGATACCACCAGCAGCAGCAGCAGCACCAGGTAACAACGCCCAAAGCACGTATACTGGCTTTTACAATGCAAGCGAAGGTTCCTGTCACTCACATGGACAGACTTATGGACCGTGCCATTTATAACACTGTTATACTTTACTGATCCCAAGGTCTCTTTTGGCTCGTCCCCTTCCAGAGAACAGGGTCAGCTGCAGAACATTACCCCTGCTCAAGGACACTTCAGCTGGGCGGATGCTTGTTGTCAAAGGGGTTGAACCCAGGGGTGTCGTTAGACCCCGTTTACTGGGGCATAACATGCTTCGCCTGTATGCTGACTGACTGGATGCTGCTGTCTGGCAAATGGTTGGACTAAAAAAAAAAAATACAACAAAAAGCAGCTTTGTTTTGAGCTCCGTCATTCAGCTGTCAGCCACTGGTCACCAACATTGCGGTCTAAAAGCAGTAACTCAAATGGTGATCCTTGAATTACATCAAACTATGTCAATCCATCCATGATATTTATGTACCTGTGATTCACCTTCTAATCCGACTTTTGGATTGATATGCTGTGGTTTTAGATTGTAGGGATTTACATGGCAACGGACTGGGACTAGGCGATAAGTAAGAGAGGCCATGTAGGACATAATTCAAACATACACACATGAAACACAAAGTACACACAGACGTATCATATCCCGTGGTTGTGATGAGTATTTGAGAGATAGCTGTTAAGCCTGAAACGCACAGGAAGCGTCAATTGTTTTCAATGGCTCAGCGTGCACACTCCAGGCGTCTGGTGGAGCGTCAAATTGCCTCGACTCGAGTCGTCTGCTTCCAAACATGGTTAGAATGTGGGAGCGTCAACAGAGGAACCAGCACGGTGCTCTCCATGGTTTCTGGGGCCGCGGTGCAAAAGGAAAAAAGGTCAGATATTTCAATTTGTCCAGAAGGCCATATTTTCCACTCTATCATTTTGTAGATGGCTCCGTCTGTGTTGTGATGCATGTTTTTTGAGACGTTTCTATTTCTATTACCCACTGGAAGCTCGTCGTGTCAGCTGGAGTGTAAAGTTGTATGGGCAGACAGTGAGCAGGCGTTTATGTCACGATAAAATATCTTGATCTAGTCATTCTAATGTATTTATTAATGTAGTTATTAGTTACTAGCTGCACAGGGCGTACAAAACTATTGTATTTGTATTGTTCAAATCTATTATTATTCTTTCTCCATAAAATCATTAATTTCCCATTAAATTCCCATGTGAGTTTGACCTACTAATATGAAAATTGTCCGGCTACAAGCCCGTGGCAGCACCGTAAGAAGCCATCACATTTTTTTTGATATTAAAGCTACTAAGTCCCACTTTACAAAGAATCCATTTCTGTGAGTGTGTGTGTGTACAGGCATGTGTTCAGGCACGTCCCAAACCAATTTTCTCTTCCCAGCAGGGTCTGAGCTGTAGAAATGCAGCCTGATGAAAATGTCACAGAATAGAGAGGAGGGGAAACGGCATTGTTTTGGGGAGCCGGGCCTAAAACGTTCCAGTACACAGCAGCTCTAATGATTACATGTGGGCTGCTGAAAAGGCAGACGGGAGTTTTGAAACAATCAAAAGATACTCGTTCGTCTGTTGGTGAGTGTGTGGACACAAACACTGGGAGTTTGTCACTTACGGTGCAAGGAGGAGGACGAAACACAGGTGGATGGTCCGCAAGCACACACTCACGCAAGCATACACACTCACTGACTCCCCAAATACAGTATGGTGACATCATAGGCACCGATTTATGTTTTTGCCAGTGGGTGCTCAAATTAAGTGAATACCACCAAGGTGAAGATTGTCACAAAATCACTTTTATTGCGCTTGCTTTAGTAATTATCGTGGTGCAGGCTACTGTCATCTGTCGGACGTAGACACACACTGAAACGAAATGCAACACTGCTCTGCTAGAAATTCATCACTGGTGGTGGATGCCTCACTGACTGTCTTTACACTCGGTATCTCTCTCGGTTTTTTAATTACAAATTCGTACGTTTTTACCCGATCATCACCCGTGTTTCACACTTGCTGTGTCGCTAGCTAGTAGCTACGTGATGGAACAACGTTGGTTTAGCCGACTCTAACGTTACATTGGCAGTTGGCTACGTGACCACGCCCCTTAACGTAGCCTACACACTGCACAGAGCTGTAACAAGTTTAATTGAATAATGCGATTTGTAGTTAAAACGTTCACCGATAATAGTAAGTAATAATAGAATAAATAGATGCGTTTTTTTTTTTTTTAAAAGATGCAGTTTTTTAATACATTTATTTATTAATTTATTTTTTAATCGGCCTTCCCCGTGGGTGCTCAACCTTTTCGGTGGGTGCTCGAGCACGGGAGCACCCACGTGATCGGCGCGTATGGGTGACATGTACCCACATGCGTGTGTTTTTACTGGTAAAGGCACCGGACATGTTGGAGCCACAAAGTTGAATTTGGAGGACGAAGAGGGCAGCGTGTACCAGATAAAACAGTGAATGAAAGGACACAAGATCAGAGGTGTGTGGGTCTTTGGACCTGTTGTGTGTGTGTGTGTGTGTGTGTGTGTGTGTGTGTGTGTGTGTGTGTGTGTGTGTACTCCATACAGAAGTGTCTCTTCCTGTACACATCAATCACGCCGCTGTGTTTGGGAGGGTAATTAGCGGAGCGCCGCGAGCCTCCTCTCTCTGATTGTTCTCTCTTTTTCACATTCCTTTTATAGCTCACACCCCTTCATCTCATTCATGCTTTTATGTGTCCAATGGTGACCGGAGGCATGCGTGTGTGTGTGTGTGTGTGTGTGTGTGGGGTATGTGGATGTGAGATTTAGAGCACCAGGGCAAAGCCAGGGTAGCCCCAGGTGGAGGAGGTGTTCAGAGGCTGTTTAGCAGGGGAGGCAAGGAAGGGAAGGAATCACAATACTAGATAAGTGGGTCTTGACATACAATAAGTGTCAGATTTCCTGACAACTGTGACTCGATAATTTGCTGAACCTTTGCACTGTAGATGAATGGATCCACTCAGGATCATCGTAACGCTGTCAAATTCAAACAATGGCCTCATCAAAATCACTGTCAAAGTGTAATGACAGATTGGAGAAACGTTGCTGGAAGAATATCATCTAAAATCTAAAACGCTTAGCCCTTTTTTCTAATGTCGACACAGTAATGTTTACTGTCTGGCATGAGACAGGAAGTGGAGCGACATGCACAACTTCCAGGCATACATTTAAGATTGTGATCTATCATATAACCTGCCGACGTTAATGGCGTTAATGGCGTTAATGGCTCACGTTAATGGTTCTCGCCCTGTGTAATTGCATCACAGTTTGAGCTACAGCAGCAACACCCAGGGGAAGAGAAGAGGCTTCACACGATGTGATGTATATCCCTCTGAGAACGTGCAGCTAGTGTCCACCAGGTTGAGTTTGCTATTACAAACAGCAGCCAGGAATGAGACTCAACTCTTGCTCAAAGTGCATCCGTATAGTTTTTCATCATTTCTTTTCCCAGGTAAGGTTATCATTAGAATAAGCCTCATCCCTGGATCAGCAGGCTGTGTGTGTCTCCCTCCAGCTATTTTCTTTCATTATTACTGCAGATACCAGAAAGACTGGGAAATATGGATTCAAATAAAACACATCCAAAGCAACACATTGTAGGAGGCACTTTGAGGGTGGCAGAGCAAAGGGGCAAAATCTTTATCCCCTTTTAGAGCCTGTCTGGGCGAGAGCCTGGTCAGTATGGGGTCTGGATGTTCACCCATGTGTGATGAAGAGAAAGAACGAGAGAGAGAGAGGAAGGAAGAGGGGAAAAGAGAGAGGTGCTAGTGCCCTTGGGTAACAGACATGGAGCTTATAGCAGACTGTCGGCTATGATTTGGCCTGGCAAGGCTGGCACTGCCCTCTGCAATTAGCCGAGACGCTAATCTAATGGATGCTGCCAAGAGGAAACGGAGACTGAGGCGTTCTCACACACACACACACACACACACACACACACACAGACACACACTAAACAAACTCAAAAGGCATAAGCTGACAGACTGTAATCTCATATTGTGCCACACACACACACACACACACACACACACACACAAAGTATGACCATCCACTGGGGATAAACTGATTCAGCTCAAATGAAGATGAATGTTCCTCTACCTGCCATGGTAAGTCTTTTGCTCAAGCCTCCAGTGTTCACCACTATATTCAACATCTCCCTGGCTGAGTCTGTGGTCCCCGCCTGCTTCAAGAGATCCACTATTGGTGCCCAAGAATGCTTCTCCAGCATGCCTAAATGATTATCGACCGGTGGCCCTCACCTCGGTGGTCATGAAATGCTGTGAGAGGCTGATTAAGGATTACATCTGCGCCTTCCTCCCTTGCTCCATGGACCCGCTGCAGTTTGCTTATCGTCCAAATAGATCCACGGATGATGCTGTCTCCCAGGTACTGCACACCACACTCTCTGGACAGCCGGAAGGGGGGCTATGTGAGACTGCTGTTCATTGATTATAGTTCAGCTTTCAACACCATAGTCCCCACCAGACTGGCTGGCAAGCTGATTGAGCTGGGACTGAACACCCCCCTGTGTGCCTGGATCCTGGACTTCCTGACCGCCAGGCCCCAGGTGGTCAGGGTGGGTAGACACACCTCCAACCCCCTCACCCTGAACACAGGATCCCCCCAGGGTTGCGTCCTCAGCCCCCTACTGTACTCCCTGTACACACATGACTGTGTGGCCAGGTTCAGCTCCAACACCATCATTAAGTTTGCGGATGACACAGTGGTGGTGGGCCTGATCTCCAACAACGACGAGAAGGCCTACCTGGAGGAAGTTGCTGATCTGTCACTCTGGTGCCAGGACAACAGCCTCCTCCTGAATGTCACCAAAACTAAGGAGCTGATTGTGGACTTTAGGAGGACACAACAACAGAGGACGTACTCACCACTGGGGATTAATGGGAATACTGTGGAGAGGGTGAGCAGGTATAAATACCTGGGAGTCCACATCACCGAAGATCTGACATGGACTACACACAGACACTCTGGTGAGAAAGGTGAGGCAGCGCCTTTACCACCTCAAGGCAGCTGAGGAAATTCAAAGTCTCCCGGAGGATCCTTCAGTCCTTCTACTCTGGAGCTGTAGAGAGCATCCTGACAGGAAGCATCACTGCCTGGTTTGGCAGCAGCTCCGCTCAGGACAGGAAGGCTCTGCAGAGAGTAGTGCGTTCGGCTGAGCGCACTATTGGAACTACACTCCCCACCCTGCAGGACTTGTACACCAGGAGGTGCAGAACCAGAGCCTGCAGGATCATGAAGGATCCTCACCACCCCAACAACGGACTGTTTCAGCTGCTGCGGTCAGGCAAGCGCCTCCGTAGTCACGCTGCCAAAACAGAGAGACTGAGACGGAGTTTCTTTCCTCAGGCCATCAGGACTGTGAACTCTGACCTCACCAGGGCCCCCACCAAGACACACACACTGCCCCTCTTATGCACACACACACTCACACACACACACACACTTAGGTAATGACTACACATAATTGATAGTATATTACATTCATACGATTTCCCTTCCTACTATATTTTCATTTCCAAAAGTGCTCTTACTGTATATATTGTGTTGTTTTTTTTAATATAAGAGCTCTTACTGTAATTACTGTAATACTGTAAATATTGTGTTGTTTTTTTATTGTAAATACTGTGTATTGTTGCCCTTTTCCCGTGAGCATTGCCACTTTTCATTTCACTACACACCCTGTGTGTGTATGTGACAAATAAAGTTCTTGAATCTTGAATCTTTGTCTGCTATTTTACCAATGTCTCTCTCTCTCTCTCTCTCTCTCTCTCTCTCTCTCTCTCTCTCTCTCTCTCTCTCTCTCTCTCTCAGAGTCAAGTCAAGTCGTGATTTACTTATAAGTATATTTATTAACAAAAAGCTGAGCTCAGGAGAGAGGATCTCTACCAGAGAACTATCTGAACAGTGAAAGGGGCTGAAAGACAGGAGGGGGGGGTAGTTTCTAAAACATCTACAAGGTTATTTACAACCCAGACTGAACAATATGTACGGTATTGATCGATATGATCCAAAACATCCTCTGGTGTTGAGCTGTTTTCAAAGCATCATGCCTCTTCTGTTGTGATCCCTGTGACTGTGCCCAGATAACCCACCGCTGTGTACCACTGTGGTACCACGCAAGGCCTCTAAATTATTCAGGTCTTGACCACAATGGGAAAAACATTCAGGTTTCCATGACAACGATGTTGGAGCTCAGCGACGGTGTGACCAACAGTGGTACCGGGGGCCACTTTATAGACACAAAACTGCAAAACCTCTTGTCGCTTATGAATGCAATTTAGGATTTTGGCCGTTAAAGAGACGCTCACTAGAATCAGCAGTGCATTTCGAATCATAGTATTATAACAAATAGTTTCATTTTTATATCTCTTGTTACTGCCGTTGTAACTCAAATAGCATTAGCTGTAAATGTAAATGGCTGATAGCATTAACAAGCTGTATATAAATACTGCTTGTAAATGGCCTATTATGGTTAAATATCATTGTGGCAATCATGAATGAACGCAACATTGCACCATTTTTGAAAGATAGTTTAATGTACAATTACCATTTGATAATATTGGCCTGATACAAAAGGCATTTCTGCACTCCTGCCACATCCACCTTACTGAAGCATGAGAATCAACATGGACATTTTCTGTTAGTCCTTGTGAACCCATTTCTACAGACATTAACTAGAGCGCAGATTTCCCTAAAGATCAGATGATACAATTAAGGTTGGAAAGAGAACGAGATTTAGGAACAGATTTTGTAGGATCTTTCTTATGTTTGACTTTTGAGATAAACTGCATTTGACTCTGCATTGTGGCCTCTGAATTCTTTTTGAATCAAGAGGGGGCGCTGGTCCCGTAGAGCCGCTGCTTCCTTCTCAATCCTCAGTCAACGTCGTGACATTCAGACTTCGGTAGGAGGATAGTTAACGGTGATGTCATGATACGGGGGTGCTTACCCGGCCATGACGATGAAGAAGTCCAGCCGGTTCCAGGTGTCGCCCAGGTAACAGCGACGGCCGAAGATCCCAAGAGCCACCATCTTCACCACCATCTCCAACGCAAAGAAGATGTAGATGAATGCATCAAAAGCCTGGGGAGACAGAGACAGACAGACAGACAGACAGATGGAGGAGGGGGTTAGAGAGTAAGAGTGCTTTTCTTATTGATTGTGTAGATTGTGTGTTCAGGAAATGAAATGACTCAAGCTGCTTTCAAAGACCCCTCTGACTTTACATTGTCTTCCAGCCTCCCAGCCAACTAGAGACACTTGTCATCGGTGCGGATGGCAAGTTGTCTGCGTTCAAAGAAAATGGAGAGCCGGGTTCAGCTCTCGGCCGATAGCAGCTGCTCTTCAAAAGCAGGGTGAAGAGGCCCAAAGTGATTGTGCTTGATAGCAAACCAGATACAGATAAGAGGCGCAGGCACACATATTGACACACGTTGCGCTAAAGCACACTTGCGCACCTCTCAAGCCTCCGACCACTTGTTGGTTCTGACCCGATGTCTGCCCAAACACACGGAAACAACCTGCGACCTTCCAGTAGTTTTGACAGGTTTAGGGTATGATTGGTTCACACTGTTCCCAAAGCTCACAAGACCTAGTGAAGTTCAAACACACTTTTTAACAGAACTGCTAATAGCTAGTGGCATGTTGATAGACTGATGATAGACTGTGTGTGTGTGTGTGTGTGTGTGTGTGTGCTAGTAGTGCCTATGAAAGCACTAATGGCTCTTGCTCAGGCTAAGGACAATTAAAGTGCAAATGATAAAATGTTAATGGTTCCTGAAAAAACGAATTGCCATCTGTTATTAGTTTGCTGTTAATGTTGTGATTGGAACGGCTGACGGAGGATTGAAGGGAGATGTGTGTGTGTGTGTGTGTGTGTGTGTGTGTGTGTGTGGATACGTGTGCATGCGTACATATGCCTCTACTAATACGATATCAGACGAGACATATGGTCTTCCGGGGGGAACCCACCCACACTGCAGTAAATGAATCGGAGGTGAAGTATGAACAGGAAAAAGAGAGAACAAAGATGAAACGACAGAGAAGAGACAGTGAGAGATAAATGAGAGAGAGATAGAGATTCAGAGAGAGATGAGCCCATATCTCTGCCATGTCCTGCTTGCATTATTATGTTCAGATCACTAGCTAAACCTCCTATTGTACTCTGGGAACAACCCTCTTTCCCAGCGCTGTGCCCCGGGCTCTATGGCTGCCTTGTTAGATAGTGCTGCTACATGGAGCTCAAGCTGCTGCTGCCTCTTGACACCGGGACTTTGAAGGCCTCGAGATTCAGAAGAGGTCCGGAGAAGCTAATAAATCACTGTTTAGTGTTTTGGGGTTTTTTAAATTCCAAATCATCCTTCATCCCAACACACACACACACACACACACGCCCTGATTTCAAAAGGAAGCCCCAATTCTTTACTCTTTTGTGTCAAATTGATGTTTGAAATACTTGCGGTGCTTGAAAATCATATAAATGATGTACACTTTCATCAAATTTGAAATAAAGACTTGTCTGAATTAAAGCTGATTATAGATTTAACGTCAGGTTTAGGAGCTACCAGGAAGTTGTAGGCTACTGTAGAAGAGTTCACAAGAGAAAACACAACACAACCACTTCACAATTCCTTTAAGCAGTTAGAGATGAGTCAGCCAACTCCAGCTTAATCCGGTTACTATCTTAGGGCAAACTGCTGGATAGGTTATGCAAGCAGACTGTTGAACTGACAAGTCGAGGTGATGCTGAGTATCATTAGCACTTCACAGAAAAACACAAAGTAGCTCTTAAAATATTGAAACAAGGATAAAGTGACCTTTCCATTGATTGCTGCCCTCGGTGTGCTTTGAGGATGGTGTGTGTGCTAGACAGATCAAATGGCACACACCAACAGAAACACTGCACACGCTGGGAAAGTGTTTTAAGGTTATGGCTTATACTCAGGATATTGTTTGAGTGAGTGTAGAGACTCCAGTCCAACCCGCTGCAGGCTGCAGAACATGGATAGCCTTGGGTAATGTGCTCCAAGTGGAGAGGAGAGTTATTGCGCTCAGCATTGGCAAACAATTGCAAAATGGTGTTTGTCGCTATGGGCTACATTGCATAGGCTGAACCGGTGTAGATGATTCATGGTTGAGCATTGGTGCAAGCACAGGATCTTCTTTGTGTGTGTGTGTCTGTCTGTGTGTGTGTGTGTGTGTGTGTGTGTGCGCCAGCATGCATGGTTGCACATCTCTTTCTGTGCCTGTATCTCTTTTTTTCTGTATCTCTTTTATCTTAGATGAGACGTTTTGATTCTTAAGACACAAGCTGAGTTGCTTTGATCCGAGCGCTACACCTGGCCATGATGTCACCCGCTAGACAAAAAGGCATCTAATGGGATTTATTCATTTGTGCTGTGAATGTGGATGTGGATGTGTGATTGGTGCATGTTGGTGCACGTGCACATGCGAGCGTGCACATGCGAGCATGCACAAGCGCGGGTATATGTCTGTGTGCATGAGACAGAGCATGTGCTTGAAAATGCAATTCAGTGTGTTTGTGAGTATATCTACAAGCATTCCTGTGCCTCGTAATGCATTTGAAGCCGGGATGCATGTTCACTCACTCACTCACTCACTCACTCACTCACTCACTCACTCACTCAAAGCCAGCCAGCTGATGAGCCAGCTGATCCGTCTCAGATGCTGTTTAAATGATGTTTTGATAAATAATGCACGCCACGCATGTAATCTGACATTGGCTGCATCAGTCGAATCGGTGCTCTGAGTGAAAGGGGAATAGATTCATCGTTGTCACTTGTCACTATCGCCAGCTTCCTCTTCAATCAGCCTATCAGGTTCCATCGTCAGCGGGGTTTGTAAAGCGGTGGAGGCTGTGCGGCGATGCGTTGTTGATTTGAAATAGGAGCCGCTGCGATACTTCATATGCTGTTATGGTGGTGTGTATTTGGCAAGTAGGTCATCGGGATTGTGGTGGTGGACCATTTAAAGAGGTACGGTGTGTTTGTGTCTCTCTCTCTTTCTCTCTCTCTCTCACACACAATACCACACACAATAATTCTTCAATATGTCTGTCATTAGCACATTAGCAGTTCTATTAAAAAGCCTGTTTGGACAGATGGCAGCTGATTTGAGGTCTTGTGAGGTTAGCTGTGAACCACAGTGAGTCCATTTCAGGTAATATTTTCTGTGTGTTTGTGTGTGTGTGTCCCAATGAATTTACACAAGTATATGCATGTGTATGTGTGTGCATACTGTAGCAAGGTATAGACAATATGTGTGTGTGTGTGTGTGTGTGTGTTTCTTCCAGGAAGAGAGGCTGGGATATTTCACAAAGGGCCAGGGAAGCATGCTAGTGCTGCTGAGGACCACTCTAACTCTCCGAGCTCTGTCAGCAAAATCCCTCCCGTTACCATTAGCAACCACCAGAACAGGACCCCTCACACTACCTGGGGAGACAATATGCTTGTTAGAGACGAAGAGAATAGAGGAGGGAGACAGGAGAGAGGGAAGGTGTAGTAGGGCGAGGCTGGAAGAGGAGCACAGAGGGAAGATTGTGTTGGAGGGAAACAAAGAGAGACGATGAGGGAGGACGGGGGGAGAGACGGAGGCAGAGAGGGGAAGGCAGAAAGGGAGAGTGAGGGAGGAAAGAGAGAGCGAACACACTCGTAGTGCTCCTGCTCTAGAGCGCACCATGTTCGTACCTGTGCCGTATCATAACAATGAGTACAGAGCTCTCCGTGCAATGAAGAGAAAATCGAACATGAAATGAATATACCTATTAAACATTAATCTGGGGTGATGTAATCTGAGAGGTGAGGTGTGTGGGTCCACTCAACGGTGTGAGTGTGGGCAACCTGGGTGTTTCTCTGCCTCAACAATACATGCTGCAATAGACTCCAGCCTCTGATCCTGAATACGTGGCTAAAGACAATGAATGAATGAAGAGGGGAATCAACCACAAAAGCACATACGGCAGAATTTAGGCCAGTTTTTATTCTTGTCACACCTGAAAAACAGCCACAATTTGCTTAAATGCACTTAAATCAAAAGCACTTCTCATCATCCCAGAGCTGCCCTCTCAGTGAGTCGGTGCTAATCATTAGAAATAAACCAGGCAGCAGCACATGCCCAATGAGATCACCAACTAACTGACTGACTCAAAATACAAAACACACAGTAAATAACTTGAGGCTCAAATACCAGAACATAAAACATACTAAAACAAAAGAAGTCCCAATGTGTCCCCGTTACCAGAGCAGGAGAAAACACAAGTCCTTCAGGATGGAAACATTGCCAGCCTAGCTACACAGTATGTGTCAGCATACTGTACATAGCCTGAGGGACAGTGGTGAAGAGTTGCTCTGAGTTCATGTGAGTTCATGTCAAACATTGCAAACAACTCATAACTCTATTAATAATGTTTTGTTGTATCTAAATATTATTGCCTAAACTTGTTAATAGTGTGTCTGTATTGTTATTGATATGATTGTTCTACATCGTGTTGAAGTATTGCTCAGTTTTTGCCAATCATGCCAATAAGAGCTCTTTGATTGAAACTTGAAAATTGTAGTATTTTATTAAGTTTATCATTGTGCTGATATGGTATCCTGCAATCCCCTACCACACACACACACACACACACACACACACACACACACAGACACACACAGCAAGGGTGTACAGTACCTGCAGTATCTGGCAGCGGTCGGAGGTGCAGTCGATGTTCTCACACGGCTGGTACATGCCCAGTGTCACACAGTTGAGCAGAATCACCATGATGCTAATCCTCTCGAACCACGTAGCAACAGCATGGGAGTTAAGGAGCATAGCAGTGGAGGAGAAATACACACATATATATATATATATATACTCGTTACTTGAAATCCATCATTCAGCATCCCTATATGATCCAGGGATCCAGTCTGTAACGTCAATCATCAGCTCAATGGACCTGCTATCATTAAAAACAACAAAAAACATCTTGGTTTAAAGTTGTGCTATCAGTATTTTGGAGAACAGGAAACATTTTGGAAGAGAATTATTAAATGGTTAATGGGGATTATTTTCTTCTCACAGCTCAGCCACAGAGTTTGGCTCCAAAATGAGATATCCACATTTTGAAGAATGTGACACCTTGAAAAAGATTTCTGTCACAAAAGTAAAACTCATCACAACCGAGATTAACAAGCATTTTAAGGCTGAGAAAGATATCGTTTTGAGCATACAGTCATCAGTATTTTCAAAATACTGTGAAAAAATACAGAGTTAGTATTTTATGTTAAGCTTAAACTCGTGTATCATTTTTACAAGGTGTGATTATTACCCAAAGTATGAACACGTATAGGAACAGACTCATCACACGTGGTGGTCTTTGCCTGTGCGGCTGACTCACTCACAGCGTGCAGAGAACAACGTCATGAGAGCTTAGAGGCTCCGCAGCTGCTGCTCTGCCGATGAGCATTTCATCAAGGAAAATTAGGATGAAGAATACTTGCCAGCAACCTTTTTTTTTTTTTGCTGTATTATGTTAAGAAGGGAACAGCTGGGAACAACAGCGAAGATGTGCATGCAGCAAGACACGTCATGAGCCGTGAGTTGTACCCATGACGGCGGCAACCCATCTTCTATGATCTCTATTTAACATGATGACGAGATAAACTACACATCCCCAACAACAAATAGGGTAAAATAAAACTTTTTTTTGTCATTTTTCGTCATCTATAATATAACAGGAAAAATATGTATTCAGAGAAACGCAGAAATTCAGTTATTAACAATTCATATCGACAGAAAATACAATGAGGAGTTTTGCTGAAGCGGTTGCTTTGTGAGCGTATTCACACATGGGTTTGTTTCGAAAGATGTTACTGGCCTCCACTCTCCCTCGCTGTCTTCCTCCCTCGCCTCCTCTCAGCTCAGCCAGTGGCATTATTACTATCCTACTATTTTATTTATGTTGTGCATGAGAGGGTGGGGGGCATATGTACACATGCATGTGTGTATGTGTGTGTGTGTGTACTACAATAATTATCACACAGAGGATAGCTGTAGCCGATTCTCTTTCCAAGCCAAAAGTCTCAACTGTTTTTTTCACGCACATGAGCTTATAGTTTTTTTGTCCTTTTGAACCAGTGAACTTTATCCTTGTGAACCCTTGTGATGTGGTCAGTGCCTGACATCCCACACACACCCTTACTGAGTATCGTCTGTCATATGTTGTGCTGCAGTATTGAATTGCTGTCATGTTGTAATAATGGTGTTGGGACAAAGGGGGTGATATTCCATCGTTTGCCCACTGATCAAGAATGACATATATAGTAGCAACAGTATATAAAAACAATGTTTTCTCACCTGACTGATGATCAGGAATGTCTTTCAGGATACATTCCTCCCCGTGCTGTTCTGTTTGGGATTAAAGCATTTAATGGAGCAGGGAGGAATTAGACACACTGATGGTCCCGTACTATCAAGGCAGGATCATGAAATGTGGTGGGCAAAGTATGATCCATCTGTCAACAGGCTGTTATCTGGCTCATTACGTCTCATTGGTCTGACTTGACTTGACACACACACACACACACACACACACACACACACACACACACACACACACACACACACAAAGACAATTCCCTTTTTATCGAGAGATCCAAGGGCTTTGAAACATTTCTGTTATTCCTTTTTTCATTATGTTTCTCTCGCACACACGCACACACACACACAAACACACACCGTTGTCTCAATTTCTCTATTTGTCTCTCCATCTCCCCATCTCCTCTCCTGTATCTCTGTTATCACTTTAGCGCTGCTCCCGGGGGTAACACAGCGAAAGAGTGAGAAATAACATCAGGCCAAAGATGGGTGGGAAGAAATATGCTGTTTTTATCAAGTCCCCGTCCTTTCTCCTCCCTTGTGTTCTCTCTTTTACTCTCTTTCACTCTTTTCCCTCAACATCTTTACAATTTCCTAGTAGTGCCCCGCCCCCTCATTACTCTCTGCCTTTCACTCATTCCCAGGTGTGACAGAGTGAATGATGGCCAATTTGGCCCTCCCAGCAAAAACAAGTGCAAACACTTTGTGACACATTATATGTCGATGCAAAATCAATCAGGCCTGTGTAGCCTGGGTGTGTACAAATGTGTGTACGTGCATGCATGCATGCGTGTGTGTGTGTGTGTGTGTGTGTGTGTGTGCAGCACTCCCATAGTGTGACTGAAAAACCTGCCCTGGGGTTCTGAGCTAGCAAGGCAAGAGCCGAAAACACACACAGGCATGGTCTGCTCTCACAGAGCGAGAAAGAGAGAAACACAAATACATAGAGAGTAGGGGCGAGCCGATTACGTCATAGTCTGAATCGGATCCGGATCCATAGGGCAAGCACCAAAACCCGGGAGCTAAGTGCTGCTGAGAGGCTGCATGTGTACTGTTATAGACCTCAGTTATCACATGGATGTTGGTCCGTTAACCCCCCAGTAGAGAGGCATGGAAGATGACCTGGTTGGTCGTTACACATAAACAAACACAACACTGTGAGACAAAGAACAGAAAATATATTGCTGCTTAGTAGAGCTGCACAATTAATCGTGGATTAACGTATATCGTGATTTTATGGATCCACGATCACTAATTGTATAATTTGCCGATATTGAACTTTTTTTTAATCTTCTGCTACTGCGCTGAAAAATTTGAAAATATTGGGTAAGGAGCAAAAGTGCAATGAAGTTGCACTGAAACTGAGACAAAGAATTGTGGCTAATAATCATGATCACAATATTTAGCAAAATAATCAGGATTATCATGTGTGCCATAAGGATTGGCTGAGGTTTGGTCTTTGCACAGATCTCAAGGAATAAAAGTCCCCACTCGCTCACTACACACAAAACACTACCCCTCACACCTCTGTACACATGTACACAATCTCAAACCCCATGCACCCTCAACCCGTCAAAGCTAACGGTATCAGCAGCATCTGCAATGACACGTCAAGTGACTCAGTGCTGATCTGAGTTCAATCTCTTTGTCACAGTCACCCCTAACCTTTCCCTCCCACGGGAGAGGCATTGGCAGACGGCTGACTCACACCCAGCTGATCCCAGAGCAGTAGCTGCTGGCTGGCCATGTCACTCTTTAATCAGAGTGGGATAGTGCTAAATGGGTCTGACACCAAGGATGATTTGGGAGTAGGGGGGGGGGGGGTGTTCTGGAGCTTCATCATTTAACATGATTGTTCATTTAAAAAAAATGAACAATTGGATAAAAGCGCTATATAAATGCAGCCATAACAAAACAAGGGCAGAAGGATGAGGAAAATCTGCCAAATTTAAGACAGTTTGTATGCTTTTATTTTGAAAAGGACACTTGAATATATATATTGATCTTTGAACATTCTACTTATAGCACTAAGTAGAATGTTCAAAGATCAATATATCATTGTCAAATTAACTGATATGGTATAACATACACAAATGAGACCGTAGTCAAGACCGTCTATCTCACACCAGTGGTATTGTCAGTGCTAGTGCTTCTCAAACTTAAGACCACATTTTCCCATAAACCCCATTGCTTCCTGTTGCAAACAGGATGTTGTTACTTGTCTGCCTGCCCCTCCAATAAAATTTCAATACAACACATTTTATAAAACACCTTAAGTCACGCCAGCCTGGAGAGCATGAGGACTTCACCACAGCCAAACAGCAGCAGCAAGCTAGCCAGGCGAGCACTAGCCTGAGCAAAGCAGCAAACGCTACAACAATCCACACTCAACCACTCAACCAGCACTAAGCTGGTTGAGTGTAAGTAGAGATGCTTTGTCTTTGTTTAGATTTTTTGCGTGTGTGTGTCTGTGTGTGTGTGTGTGTGTGTGGTGGATACGTGTGGACAAAAAAGATATCTCACACACAGGCTAGTTTCAGCAATAAAGGAACCTCACGCAGGAACCTCACACACACACACACACACACACACACACACACACCAAGGACCGAGGAGATCCAACTCATCTTCTTTGTATTGTCTCCTCTTTGCTCTGACAGCTGCTCTCTCTCTACTCGTCTCTCTTCAGTATGACATCTTCTCTTCCTCTCTATCTAATCTCTCTAGCCTTCGGATGGTATCCCCCCTCTCTCTCTGTCTTTCCTCTCTTCTCATCTTCCCTGTCCTCTTTTCCACATGTCTACCTATTTTTAAGCCTGTCCCTCTGTGTCAATACTCATTTTGTCAGACACTTGCCCTCCTCTTTCATCCTTTTTCTATTCGGGGCTATTCAACTTTATCAAGCTCTCTGTCTCACTATTTTGACAAAGCAGAGAATTCTTACTTTGTGTCTGTCTGTCTGTCTGTCTGTCTGTCTGTCTGTCTCTACTAACTCTGTAGACGTTAGGCGCCCCAGGTTGACCTTATTTCTTCCCTGTTCAGTCAGCAGACGTCTACACAAAAAAAAAAATTATTCTAATCACCGCGTCCCAGACGGAAACGTAAAACCGGAGAGCCTTGGTGCATGCGTGAAACCAATTTAGTAGCTGAGTGCATTTCTATTTTATTTTGTCGCTCTGCCTATGAAAATGCTGTATTCCCTGCCAGCTGCGGCACATTTCACAGTCGCAGTCTTAAGGCTGAGCGCTGGCATAATGCGGTGACGACTTAAATATAGAAGCTTATGGGAAACACACATCAGGAGCTGGCACGCGGTCTGTCCGGTACCATGTCGATACACGTATATCAAGCTGCTTGAAGCATCAACCCTCGACTATGACGGCATGTGTCAAATATTATACATCTAAAACATCCAAATCATCCGTTTGGAAGAAGGTAACATCTTTTTCACTGTATGTGAACATTTTCTGTCTGTTGTAAAGGCTGCCACGATATTCTGTCATACCACAGACACAGACGCCTGTGGCATCAAAACGCTGTCATTAAAGGCATGTTATGTACTTGAGTATACAGGTTGCGTAGAGTACATGCTATGTGTGTACTGTGTAGCTGTATACTTACTTTTTAAGCATTTAGATGATGCTGTTGTGCCATCCACACACAGCCAAACATCCTCTGAAGCAAAGGAAGTGATGCCTTTAATGTTCCTAGCAGCAGCAACAACAGTTTCTTTGGAATAAATAGAAGAAGAGCTAGGTAGCAGGAGCAGCGATACTATGCTACTGTGGCGGAAAAGACAAAAGAAGAAAGAAACGGGAACTTCATCAACAGAAAATCCAAAGAAAAATATGTCACGGTACTGGCCACACTGTCAGGTCAGGTCATCTCTGACAAGCGCAGCGCAAAAAAACACCACAGCAATGAACGCTTAGCACCAAAGATGTCACCAAAATAAAAGCAATGAGGAATTTGAGGATAACCACTTTAAATCTTTTTTTTTTTTTAACAAATACATCTTTGTCCATTCATTATTTTTCAGTTCTTTCAATTTAAGTTTAACAATTTCAATTATCTGTCCAGTCATGTGACGTGGCTGAAGAAAAGGCCCCAGTACCTTCAGCTGCATAATAACAATTCAGCTTCTTATTCATGTAAATAATTGAAGCCAATTCTATTTCTGTTTGCTTCTTTTCTCTCCTGTAACACAGCGGGGGTGGTGTGTGTGTGTGTGTGTGTGTGTGTGTGTGTGTGTGTGTGTGTGTGTGTGTGTGTGTTCTGTGTATATATGTGTACACGCCACAAAGCATTATATAAACCCTAAGAAAATACAGGAATGTGACTCAGCTAAATGGCTGCACCAAATCAACAGCTCTGTGTGTGTGTGTGTGTGTGTGTGTGTGTGTTTGTGTGTGTTAAGAACACAATGACTCACAAATGAGATCTCTGTAATTTACAATGAGGCGTTTTGACAGAGCACCCCTGTGTGTGTGTGTGTGTGTGTGTGTGTGTGTGTGTGTGTGTGAAACCCCTGAGGATCAGTCTCATTCAGAGTAAAGCAAAGCAAAATGACACTCTGCCTCTCACTGTGGCATTGAAGCCTGTGCCTGTCCTCTCTCCGCACAGCATGATAGGTCACACACTGTTACACACACACACACACACACACACACACACACACACACACACACACACACAGTAAACATACACTTGGAACCCTCCTCCCCTAAACACAACACACACATAAACAGACAGACAGCCATACACATCCACTTTCCACCACAGGTATTTTTGTGACATCTGCTGTCTCTTCTCATTGGGCGGATTTCACATGACTTGTCAACAACATCCAGAGTTTTGTGCCACAGCGTCACAGGGAAGAGGGTCCCACCTATTGGGGGTGGGTCAGATCGAGTGATGGCCAGGTCAACCAATGTTTAAGCTGATACAGAATACGCCTGCCCACTGTCCTTGGCATCAGACAGTCACACTTGTTTTGACTCTGTAACTGCTGGATGATGCCCTTCCCTCTCTCCCTTCCCTCTCTCCCTCTGTCTCTCTTTCTCCATAACGAAGCGGTGGGCATGCTGCCAGGGATCTCCCCTCATAAGTCACTCCATCCCTGCTTCCATCCCTCTCTCTCTCTCTTTCTTTTTCTCTATTTTTTCCACACTTCTGTCCTGCTTCAATTGTTCATGACTCCCTGGTACCTTAGTCTTGTGTCTGGGTGGCTGGCAGGCTGGCTTCCTGTTTGTCTGACCCTCTAGCTGGCTGGCCTCCTTTCTAAGTCTCCGTCTGTTCTCGGTACCTGCCACCTCTCTGTTTTGCTGCCTTATCCGTACTGGTCCAACTGCCTGGTGATTTTTCCTTTCATGTCATTTCTTTGCCTTCTCTCCATCATTAAAATGGATTTAACCTTTTTTACCAAGTACAATTGTACAGCAGTGGAGCTGCTGCAATAAGATAGAATGAGGCCAAACTAAAAAAAATGCATACTCACACTCGCGTCCGACAGTATCCTCAATAGTCCACAGTGCAGCGCAGTGACGCGACATGTTACGCTTTGCATGTGTGACTCTCCCTTTTTCTCCACTAACAACAACAGCTACTGCTAGCTACTGCTATCGCTCTCTCCACCTACACATACAACCCACTGCTGATCATGCTTTCAGATCTATTAAGAAACACTGAAGACAGGAGCTTCCAAGTGGGAAAAAAAAAGTTTGTGTCAACCTCCTGGTAGGAAATATGGGAACTTTTTGAAGGCTCTGACAGTCCCAATAACAGAAAACAAACATGGCTTCGCATCTTTCTGCTTCATCTGACATTATGTGAACGCAGCAGCAGCAGTAACTCCAGGAATGCAATGAATATCACAGATGAATGATATATAGTAGCATAAGAGCATCTGAGGGTGTCATTTTCCTTTAGTAATGGCACAAGACCATGCAGTAGATTCATAATATTCTCACCGAAGCCCTTTCCTCTGCATACCAGCAGGTCAGCTCCTCTCCAAGCCAAAGGACCTGGAGTGTATCCACACCGCGCAGCAGCTAGAATAAGAAGTAAACTACCATCTTAAAAGCCTCGGTGCTGCTGTGCTTGTCTCAGCAAATGTAACTTTTGCAGCTCCAGAAAAAAACTTTGCTTATGAAGATACTCGCTTGCTTTCATACACATTTTCTGCCCCTCCCACTCAAAACCTTATTTGAAAATTGAGGGATTATATTTTTGCATATTTTACCCGCAGTAAAATCCCTTTGCTCAATAACAACGTTGCCAGTCTTTGAGATAACGCCTCAAAATATAACAGCTTTTTGAAAACTGTGTGTCACGCAGGGAATGGAATCAGGTCTCAGATGTCCAGGACTTAAATTTACCTTCCAATACCGTGGAAATAGCAGGCTATAACACAGCTTGGTTTATGACTGCAGACTCCTATAGGGTCATTATAGGGCATATGATGGATTGAACTCAGGATGTCTCTAAATAACATGCATGACATATAAAGCCTTTGACTGGAAAAACAATGCTGGTGGTCATACGCCTGGCTGTGTGTGTGTGTGTGTGTGTGTGCTTGCTTGTAGGTGTGCATGCTTACATTTTGTGAATTTCTAGGAAAAACTACGCACCAATGTCTTGTAATACTATAAGCCATGAGCAGGGGAGAAGAGAGGGCACGGAGAGTACACAACAGCACTTTCACACTCTAAATGTATCCGATGCACAGGGTCACCAGGGAAAAGGGACAGGAGGAAACAGATGTGGTCCTGTGCATCTCTCTAGCCAAACAATGCTCTCACAGTACTGTAAAACACTTGACATGAACACATCCGCTATATGGTGTAATCTCAAAGATGCAAAGCCTGACAGCCATACTGCAAACAGCCAGAGGGCACCTGCACATGGCCGCTCCTTAACTCGACCAGTTTGTAAGCGCTCTGTCTAGGCAAAATGTGCACAAAATCACAGCATGTTCAGCAATGTGGAGTCGTACATATGTCTAAATGAAGCAGCACAGTAAACACTACTAAACACACGCAGACACACACCAGGCGTAGACAGGTGAGCTTGATTTGTGTCCCGGTATTCCATTACATGACAGTCATTTAGCAGACGTACCAATCCAAAGCTAGCTCACAACAACATAACAACCGGTGTCATTAGTACATCCAGACAATTTCAATATCCTCTTACAAATATTTGATTGCCAGTCCTCAGGAAAACATGGGGAAAATGTGTCATTGTGCCTAATAGGGAGACAGAAATGGGCAATTATGAAACAATAACATAAGGCATCGGACTCATTAGAGAGTCTAAGAAACAGCAACCAAATATGATAATTGACGATTATAATAGTGCTTTATTGCTTGTGAAATTCTCACATAATTTGCTGTGCTCTCTCTAGTATTACTGCAGGAGACACCCTCTTATACACACACACACACACACACACACACACACACACACACACAGAAAGTGAGAGAAAGAAGACAGAAACACAAAGGTAGAGAAATGGAAAGAGAGACGGAGAGACAGAGCCAACCGCAAAGACATCGAAGGCAGACGGAGACCTGGAGCACTTCTCAAGACAAGCCTATGGCCCGTAACCAAGGCAACGGGAGCAGACGGGTTGCCTCCACCCGCCCAGACAGCTCAACTGTGTGTATGTGTGTGTGTGTGTGTGTGTGTGTGTGCGCGTCTGTGTGTAGTTCCACTGTGCTTCACTGTGGGCAAATATCAAATGTATGAGTTTGTATATGTGTATGTGTGTGTCTATGTATGTGCAGTGTTTACAGACAGAGGACGATCATATTCTCCATCCATATTTGAGCTTTTGAAAGCTCACGGTGTGTGTGTGTGTGTGTGTGTGTGTGTGTGTCTGTCTGTCTGTCTGTCTTTCTCCTCATATCAGCTCAGCACAGCAGGTGCCTTGCTCAGTACATTGCTGCAGTTAGTGAAGCTGAATGTATCGCAGACACCAAGGGAAATATAAGCCTGTACTTTATGTGTGTGTGTGTGTGTGTGTGAGAGAGAGAGAGAGAGAGAGAGAGAGAGAGAGAGAGGAAGAGAGAGCGAGAGAACGACATGAGTTAGGGAAAGGTGGAAAGAGGAAAGCTGAAAAAAAGAAACAGAAACAGACAGAATGAGAAAGCAAAATGAACTGAGAGCAGAAGAGAGTCTGAGGTGAAAAGGTAAAAGAAAGAGTGAGCAACTACATTTGAAAAAGGGAAATGCATAGGGAAAGAGAGAAAGTTAGGAAGAGATGGTAGAGTGTCTGGTGGGTCAGTGGGCTGGGGCGCATACTGTGTACTCACAAGCCATTAGTTTGAATCCGACTCAGAGTATTAGAAACAGAGCGAGTCAGAGAGAGAGATGTGGTGACAGGACTATGTTGCTAACATCCGCTGGGACGAGTGACACTCTGATGTGACGACAGACCATCCTCACCAGCCCTCACCAACCTCCCTCCAGCCATCTGTCTTTCTCTCTCCATCCATAATACATTCTGTCCCTGCTCTCCAGTGAAAACCTTGTATTTCCAAAAGTCAATTTGTCAGCCATTAAGAGAAAAAAAACCCTCAAAAGGGCAGACTCTCAAAGAAGAGATCTACGTCTTACTCTGTCGTGTTATGAGTGCTCATAATTACTATTGACCATCATGGATGACTCCAAAGTCTTGACACCTGAAACAAAAGTTGATTGGTCACATTTGGTAACGCCATCTGCTCTGTGATCTGGCTCTTACGCCAGCTAGTGAATGTCAAAGCAGTAGAGCAAGCTAGCGTCTGCCCTACTCTAGTGCCTAGAGACCAGCGGCAGTTATTTAGGTCTGCTTAAACAACATTCAGACAGAAACAGAAAAACAGGAAGAGAGAGAGAGGCCCTTTCTACTGGACATATCGCCACTACTCACTCTATTAATAATTCTATTAGAGCCTCGTGTCTCTTTCTCAACCCCTCACCTTATTCAACTATTGCTGCGTGGAACACCTGCGATACGATAGGAGCTCACAAGTCTCAGAAAGGCCCACTTAGGGAAGCTAACTAGATGTGAAAAAGACGAATGCCAGAATACAGAGAGAGTGAAAAGTGACATACACTGTTACCCAATGAGGCTTGCATACAAGTGGTGGAGAGTTGGTGGTGGCAGTGAAGAGTTTTACAAAATGTGTGTGTGTGTCATTATGATTATACACTCATAATGAAGTATATTGCAAGCAACCATCCATTGCATTGTATCATAGTTCTTAGCTAATGTTAGCTATCATTTTCAATAACCGTCCCTGGAGCAGGTTGGTACACATATGTAGTGTGACGACCGGGCCACTCCCATCCTCTCACTGCCAATCTTTGCAAGTGGCAGGAAAGGGAAACAGCAGCGTGGTCAGCACCATGGACAGTACCGACCTGCCTGCCCCCCCCCCACACTCCACACGGCTGGCTGCGATCAATAACCACTGATGACCGGCCTCAGCTGGCAGCAATTCGGTCATCAGCCAAGCCCAACGTAAGGACACCCAGGAGTCAAGGTTAGTTGAGCAGCAACCAGGCAAGACGGCACTTGATGGTGTACTCTCCCCCACCCTCAGATGCCGAGGACGACGCCGACGCCTCCATCTCTCAGCCCAACTCCCACCCCACTCAAGCAGACCCCAGCGTCGCAGCCCCAGCTTACTGTATAATTGCCTTTTTCAGTTTGGTGCACAATTTTTCCCTGGCTGTCTGCTTTACCTTGTTTTGTAATAAATACTCCCTCAATTTTTTTGTTTACCTCAAACTCTGCCTCTTTGTGTCTGGTCCATATGGTGTATCACACCACAGCAGTCATGCTCAAAAATGTGCGCACGTTCTGCTGCACTACAAAGTACTACAGTGTGAAGTCTCCACTAGAAAATGTGCAAAACGTTAAAGTTTGTACATGGGGGTTAGGTACACTTGCTCAAGGGCACAACCAAAAGGTAGCTTTTGATCACATTTTCAGATTAAATTTGTCCTAAAACATGATGGACTGATAGTGATTTCATCATCTATGTTGATGATACCTCACTTACTGTACATCAGGTCGGACAAAGTGGAAAGATGGGAAGATTTCCCATTGCTTCAACCTAGAAGCGGTCATGCATTCAACTCATTGGGAAGCCCTTGCCCTTGACTTGTGAGCTGCTATGGTGGCTCCCAGGCTATGGGGCAGCCTGAGTGAGAGATTAGCAAAGACAGTTGAGTGTTTTAGCATCACAAAACTCATCTTTTTATGTTTGCTTTCCACAGATGTTGTTGTCTGTCATGCCTTTTTATTCCTGTTAAGTTTCTTAAATACTGTTGCTGCTCTTTAGTTTTGTAAAGCACATTGTAACTCTGGCTTTGAAAGGTGCTATATACACTTAGATAGGTACGTTGGCCGGATGTTGGTACTAAGGATTGAACTGACAACTGTATACAGTCTCTGCAACCAATCTACAAACCTGCCAATCACATTCTGATGCAGCAATGTTTCATAAAATGTCACAATCACAATGCTAAATCCTCAGTGTAGGCGAATCACATAGTAGAATTGTAATATTATAATATAATACTTGAACATTTTAGGTACTCGTCTGAGTTGTACACAAAACAACATCTTCACCACTCTGTCTCTCTGAGCTGACAGAAGGGAGTGAGGATATCAGAGATCAGAGGGAGGAGATGGGGATGTTGAGATGGGAACTGTAAGCCCTCCTCTCTCTCATCTCTTCATCCATATTTCAACAGGGGTCTAATGGCCTGACATGATCCCTTGTCATATAGAGAAAGAGAAAAGGACAGAGAGAGAGGGGGCTGAGTAAGAGAAAGAAACAGATAGAGGGGTTTGGCTGAGGAAGCGATTAACCTTTTCATACTAACACGAATAGTTGTGTCATTTTATACACACTAAAACATGCACAACATACACAGAGACAATGTTTTCACAACTCTCAACAAAATTTGTATGCAAGCACCTCAAACCTCCAGGGTACAGCTTGAACTTCTAGATTTTCTGTCTTTTTCATTCTGGCATTTGGCTTCTTTATGACTGGTTAGGCTCCCTGAGTGTACGTCTCTAATTGCAGGCATGGCGAGTCGATCCCCGAGCATCACAGGTGTTTCATAAAAGGAGAACAAACAAGCCGAGAGTGGCACGGTAGATGAATGAGGCAAGGGAGAGTGGGAGGGAAAGTGAGAGAGAGTGAGAGACGGAGGGAGAGAGACACTAAGAACAAATAGAATTATTAATAGACTATGATCCAGCCATTTGTGATGCTAATTATCTAGCAGAAGGGTGAAGGCCCCCCCCTTCCTCTGTACATCTCTCTGTCTTCTCTCTGTATACTGCTGGTGTTGAAACAGACCTAAATAGCCTCTCTTGATCTCTGGACAGCAGAGTGGGGCATTACCAAATATGGTACAATAACTTCCTACCAGGAAATAAAGGGTATGATTCACACTGGTTCGCTGTGCTGTGGTGCTCAAGTCATACCCTGATACCGCTGATGCCCTGGAGTTGCACTTGCCCCTACAAGATCTGCACTTGAGGTGATGAACGTGTAAATCAAGGGGTGTCCACCGACCTTTACATCATGATATGGATTCTGACCTTGATTTAAGTCCACTTGTACGCTCAACCCTGTACTCCCACTGATTTCCTAACTTAAAACAAAAAAATTGTTGTCAGAAAAACTAAATAAATGAATTAGGCTGTGCAACGCTGTTGATTGGCCTGTGAATAATTGGGATGGTATTTAAAGCAATTTGTGTTCTGCCATGTATGTGATTGAGTTTTTAAGGGATCGTCAAAGGAGACGGGCCTGAGACGCCTAACGGACAGGGCCTTCGATCTGCACTTACTCTGCATCTTATATATTCTTTGGTGCATTTGCTCATTAAGAAATGCAGAAGGCGTCCAGGGATGTTGTGAGAATTTAACAAGCCTCTGTCTCCGTGTTGCAGTTCTTAATTGTTATGAGCAGATGCAGCAGAGAATGATGACCAGACACTGATGTGCAGAGATGCACAGTGACGGACAGGCTTCCATCACGCGGTGGGTTTTCAAATGTCACTGACTGTACACATGTGCCCTATCAGAGCATGCAATGACAGTTTACAACATTGCATAAACAGATGTGGCCATAAAAGTGTTTGTACAAGGCTTTAATGCAATGAGCAATGCAACTGCACAGTGGCTTGTCAGTGAGGTGAGTAGAAAGCAGTTGTCAGGTACTCATGTTTTCATATAGACTTTACATTTTCTCAATAAAACAATGAATGTCAATTTATTTTTGGCAAATACATGAAGTAGCCCAAATAATTAATGAAAGTATATTTTAGGAATTTATCCAATTAATGTCCCACGGCTATGTTGCCAATTAAATGTTCATGCGCTGTCATCTCAACCAAACCTTTTTTAAAGGCTCTTAAAGGCAATGCCTGAGCGGAAAGACATGAATAGTCATGAAAGACATGAAAAGAAAAGTCCATGGCCCAATTTTCCACCGTACCGATGAAAAGGACAAAGAAGCCAAGGTTCTGAATAAACCTGCACGCAAGCAAAGGCAAGCCCAAAATCCTCAGTGTGCACATTGAACAGTTTACAGTAAGTCTGATTAGGAATAGTGCCAATGTGTGTGTGTGTGTCTTCTGCATAACGTTCAATCAGGCCCAGGTGTGTTGGCAAGGCAGCATCTTTCACTTGAAGACACCTGTATGAAAAATATGCATCCTAACTGAAGCTTGTGGCATTAGATTTCACACTGCTAGTATAGTAATAATGAATCTGACTCAATCTATGCTAAAAATACATCAACAAAATGCAATAAAAGCTCATTCTTTTCTGCAAACGAAACCAAGTTCTGCAGTTAACACAATGCCATTACGATACTCAGCATTTGTTCTTCCATCTCTGCATCCCCCCCACCCATCCATTAATCCATCCATCCAAACAACCTATTAATTTCAAAGCGCATTATCTTACATTAACTTGACGAGAGACTAGAGTGCCTGGAGGACGGTGGTGGTGCATGGCAGATGTCTTTGGTGCACTACACCACTTCAGAGCCACTGGCAAACGAGAATGGGGATGATGTAAACACGTCTGCCATGAAATCGTGTGGCTGTTAGTTAGCACTGAAGTTACCGTTGAGAAATCTGTTACTATTTACTGTTAACTATTTTGCAGAGTTGGAGCTACTAGGCTTTTTTTACTACGACTGCAAAACTGTAGGGATGCAGGTAACTCAAAAGGGTTCACAAACGTATTCTTGTAACTGAATACATTAGAAATCACACTAAGACTAAACACATCACACACACACACACACACACACACCAGCCCATTTCCATTCTCCCTGTCTTCCTCTCCTTTGACCTTGCTTTTTTCTCTCACCCATCCCTCCCTCCCTCCCTCCTTCCCTCCTCTCAAGTTGTGGAAGTGGTGACTTTGTGACCCTGCCGTTCTGTCTGTCTAGCCCGTTGAGTTAAAAAGGATTTCTGCTTCGGTGAAAGGGTGAAAAATCATAAATACTCATACTCTGTCTGTTTCAGCGTTATACTATTACTATACTTGTGAGGACCTTCATTGACTACATTCATTCCCTAACCCCTATGCCTAACCTTAACAGTAACCCTAAACCCAAGTGCTAACCCTAACATAACACCCTAACATTTTTGTCTTGGGTTGGAGCAGCTTCACTTGCACGTTGTAAAATCAAAATCTTTCAATAAAAAAAGAGGAAAAAAACAAAATAAATGGTGGTGGAAATGTTAACAAAAATAAAAATATCACCTTAAAGAAGGCGAGGGCTCACTTTGGACGGTTTTCCTTGCCTGTCTACGTATAGAAAAACAAGAACACACACACACACACATGCCTCATCATCACCATACATCCCAAGTCTAAGAGAAGAGAATATTCTATTATATTTGATTCATTTTATATTCTCAGTAGTTTGTGTAGTTTGTGTCTCTCGTAGTGAGCGTGGAACAAATTCCAGGTCTCGCGGTTGGTTCACAGAGCCCGCTGAGCAGCTTCTTGTCCCGCTAAGTGGTTCGGCGCGCCGCTCGCCTCTGTTATGTTTTCAAGTTAACTTTGAGAACTTTGTTTTGTGAAGGGCTCAGAAGGTGAACGAAGCACTTTAACAAGCCTCTGAGTCTACACCCCCTATTCTGTCTCTCTCGCTGTCAGTGTCTTTCTACCTCTCTTTCGCTCTCTTTATTCTCTCTCTCTCTCTCTGAGTCGCTCTCTGCCTCCCTCTCTTGTTCCCTCTCCTTCCCAGACTACTACAATATTAATTTATATGTGCTGAGAAAGAGAAAGAGGGAGGAGTGATTCAATAATGCATGGCACCCTCCTCGCTTGTCTTTGCATTTCTAAACCACGTTCTCTGATATTGTTCTGCTGTCTCTCTCTCTCAGGGGCACACACATCCATACAGACTCTCTCTCTCTCGCTCTCTCTCTCTCTCTCTCTCTCTCTCTTTCTCTCCCTTAGGTGAAGCTTATACAATATAAGGTCACTGAAATTAAGAGCAAGCCTGATTGGCTGAATGAAGTCTAAGTTTACTTTTTAACTGGCTGAAAAAAATTAGCCTTGGTGCAATTGCCTGGAATAAGTTTGTCTTGATCTCTAGTTGAGTGTGAGAGTGTGTGTGTGTGTGTGTGTGTGTGTTGGGGGGGGGGGGGGGGGTTCCCCTGTAGGCATGTCAGCACAGCAGGAGAGCCAATGTTCCTGTCTTTATTAATTACTACCTGACACACACACACACACACACACACACACACACACTTACATCCAGGAGCATTAGACCACTCCAGAAACACACACACAATTACACTTTGATTCAAACACACACCTGTCTCCAGCGACATCACTCCTTTATTCTGGCTGTAATTCATGTTTCAACACACACACAGCAAACGCAGGAAGCTAGTAATTTGTCCCCTTGTCAACTCTCCACTTCCACTTCATGCTTGGTTAGACCAGAAAAGTCATTGAGGAAGGAGACAAACCACCATAGACCCAACTAGAGCCCGCTAGCATGACACAGCAAAAAGCATAGCACACTACACTCCACTGTAGCACACTCAATGACATTGCATGACATAATGTTTGGGCAAATCCACGGTCTTTTCGTCATTTTCTGTTTGGGACCTATACTGTTGCAAGAAAAACATAGAAAGTTTATTTTCCAATTCATGCACATGTATTTTTGATATCACACCGGCAGATTTCATGGGCCTTTGGGTCATTCGATTTACTCACCAGACAGAGAAAATGTTAATAAAAAATACCATGAATGGAGTTAGAAGTTTTCAACAGCAATAACATGACATAGTTTAGCCCTGCGTATACACTAGCCTGGCTTAGCTGTGGTATACCAAATACCATTGTCCCCAGTCCTCACCACTTAAAGTATCTTTTTTCATGTTGCCCAGCTTTTCCAAAGTGCACCGTCATTATAACGTTCATGAGCATCATTACAAGAGTAAAACGGTCATTCCCTGGATTTAATGTGCCTGATAATAATCCTACTTGTGAAAGGCATAATGTGGGCGCGCAGCTGCCAAGTCTGCCTGCCAGGATGCCAACTAAAGCACAATGTTGGGGGTACTCTTCGATGTGGGCTAACTGGCACACGTCAAGTCTACAGTCACTTGCAATGAGAGAATCGTCCAGTAATACAATCATTTTTGGAAGGAAGGTGAACGAAACATGCTTCTCAAAAACAACCAATCACTTCCTGTAACCCTCAACTGCTCCAGAGCTGAAAATGAGCATGCGTGCTCAGACAACCCCTCTCTGGGTAAATAACGCTTAAAAATACTAAAAAATATCACAGTTCAAAAATATGAAATGCATCATAGTTATCAGTAACTGGAGTCATACTCGAACACTAGCAGCCCAAATAATGGTAAAATAGTAGAATTCCAATCTTCCACAATCTGCGGTGACGTCGCGGGACAGCTCTGTGGGAATGGCGTAAAATTGGCGTAAAACAATTGTTTCCTAAGACATGTGACACACATCACCTAAAAATATGTGCTCCCTTTGCTTTCTATTTCAATGATAATAACAGGGTTCTTCTATAAACTCATATTGCAGCCGCAAAAATGGCAGCAGTCACAAAAGCCCTTTGAAGTTCGCAACACTGTGACACGAAAAGTAAGATTAAGGGACAAAAGGACTTCCTCCTTCCTCCCTGTCTCTCCTCTTGCCAATTGTTTAAATAGGAATAGTTTCAGTATCACTTTATCTTTCTTCTTCTCTTCCTTGCTCTCTCTCTCTCTCTCTCTCTCTCTCACGTTGGTTGAATCTCCTCTGGCTAATTGCACCCTTGAGATGATGTCAGAGTTCGTGAGGGGACAGCAGAATGACAGGACAGAGCTTATGTGTGTGTGTGTGTGTGTGTGTGAGTGTGTGCGTACGTGCACACATTTTCTCATGCATAGTTCATATAATATCTAGTAATATAGTTATAGAGATAGTTATGCACTATTAATTCATACTATTAATCTATCACTGCACTAAAACAACGTAGGTTCAGTTTGAGTTGAGGTGAAGGTTTATGGTTAAATTAAAGAAAAACTTTTGCTGAAAATGAAAACTTCAAGTCACAGGAGAAAACTTCTTTGCCAGAGTTGGTGTAAATGTATCCGCCCGTCCACCGCCCTGACCTTTCTACTTCTTCTATTTCTGTCAAACTTGAGCTCCGCCTCCTGTTTCACTCAATCCGTGGAACATCATATACAATTAGGGTGCATTACTTTTCGTAACTATAACTCCAAATTTGATAGGAGGAAACTTTGAAACGTGATCATTTGGGAGCATTACTTTCCAGGAACAGGATTGGAACAGGATTATTTTTAGGGTAAGGGATGAGGCTAGAATTACAATTGTGCCAATGGCGGTGAGGGTTCGCCTCAAGGTGAAGGAACTAATGTGGAATATCACAATTTACTGAATGAATACATGCCCATCTTATTTAAGCACTCAGGTTAAAAGATATTCAATGGTTTTCACATCATTTCCTCATATTGCTCAATCAATAACCTATAACAGTAAAACAGTTTTCAGCAGCCGAGTGCTTGGAGGCGTCCAATTGGAATGCAGGCTTAGCTTGCAGGTTAGCTGGAGCATTAACCAAGGTCGGCCACGGCGGCTCAACTGGTTGCATTGATATTAATAGGCGCTGGCAGTGACTGCACCCTGTGGGATCACACCTCTGCAGGATGGACAGCAGGTGTGGCGGTATAGACAAGCGCAGTATGCACACACACACACACACACACACACACACAGACATACTGTATGTTGCAATGTGCACACACAGAGGCATGTGGACACAAGGACAAAGGCGTGCACACACACACACACACACACACACACACACACACACAGCCATTTATAAATGCATGCACGTACGTTCTTGCACATGCATGAGGGAGAGGCTAAAACACTCGAGGTTCAATCATTGTACTCAGAGTATTTGGTACTCACACAATATCAGTGTACTTTTCCTTTCCCCTCCCTACCTGCCCCAGTCTGTTGACAAACCCCTGATGCACAGTGTCACTAAACTACCACCGCAGATGCTGTCCATCATCCAGACCTGACACACTAACTCTCTCTCTCTCTCTCTCTGCCTCGATTTGTTTTTCTTCCCTCCACTCTTCTCTAGATCTTTCCATTAATATTTCATTCTTGCAAGCTTTCTTTCCTTTTCTTTCTTTCTTTCTTTCTTTCTTTCTTCCTTTCTTTCTTCCCTAGCTTTAACATGGCATCTGCTAGACATGATGGACTTGCCAACGGCCCCATGCTTGTTGTCCTATCTCGCTCGTACTCTCTCCTTTCTTATTTTCTCTTGTTTGTCTATTAGTGCAACAAGTGCTCAGCTGGGTATGAAAGAATTAAACCATTAGTATTGATTCTCTGTGCTGTGATTGGTGGATGTCCTGGAGGTAGTGGGCTGTGATTTGTGGAGAATAGGTCGGCTGAGAGAATGGTGGGTGTGATCCTTGATGAAGAGAGAACCAATCTGGATTAGAGGCTTACACTGAACAGCATCCAATTTACACACACACACACACACACACACACACACACACACACACACACGGCGGCATGTGCAAAGGCAAGGATAAGTACGTAAGTACATAAGTACGTAAGGTTTGACAAAGGTATTGGAGAACAACCACACGTCTGCACGCACGTGAGCAGATACCACTCAGAAATTGTCAATTAGGAGTCTGTTCCATGAACCATAGCAATATAATATAGGCGCTCTCACACACACACACACACACACACACACACACACACACACACACACACACACACACACAGGACCCTGGGACCACACCAGGTGCTATAGTAGACATGTTCCAATCAATAACCCGCTGGAGCGCTAAATGACCAGGGGCCACGGAGAGGAGGGTGTGAGGTGGGATGGTGGTGTGTGTGTGTGTGTGTGGGTGGTGGTAATAAGGTGGAGGGCAACATCACACTATCCCTCATTTTCCTATTATTAGCGCAGAAATACACACACACACACACACACACACATGCACTCTACATTTGCAAGGGATAAGGCATCGTCACGTTTATATAAAATTCAACAACGTTTCTCGTGACACAAAGAGAGAAAGTAAGGAGGGAGTGTGGGAGAGGGGGGAGCGCGAGTGAGAGAATGTGTAAGTGAAGCAGACGGAGTGGAAAGAAATGTATTGTGATAACATCATTTAAACAGTACTTGGCTCTCCAGGGGCCCCGTCTGCCTTTGCCCTCCCTCTCACACTCATTTGGCTGGGAAAATGGCCAAAAGGATGGACATGCTCTCTCTCTCTCTCTCTCTTTCTCTCTCTCTCTCTCTCTCTCCCCCTCCCTCCGTTGCCAAGGGACTAAATTGTGCTGAATTGTGCTGTCAAGTCTAATTTGAAGCCAAGTGAGAGAAATAGAGCATTGGGTATTACTTGAAGGCAGCATGTTGTTTGGTGAGCTCGTACGCGCTGATGAATCATCTCAGCGACTCATGTGTGTATCGGCCCAAATCATCATGTTGAATATGTGGCCTCGGGTCAGGGATGTGATCATCTAAGAAAATATGGTGTTTAGGGATGTGTGTGTGTGTGTGTGTGTGTGGAGCTGCTGTGTAAGACAACACACCCACAAGAGAGGTGCCCCCCTACTCAGCCACTTGAGGTCAAGTGTTGCCGACTGGATTGGATTGCAATTAAAGCAGGAAGAGGAGGTGATAGGTCAGTATGGGGTCAGCCGCTGTCCACTGAAGCCAGCACTGGATGAAAACCATGTTGTGGTTTTTTTAACACCATAATATATGGGGTCAACTGAGAGGCCGAGCTTGGATTAGTATGCCTGTGAAATGAGCACTATGTCTTAGATAAGGAGTACATGGTGCAGAGGAAAACAAGGAGTCTGGAGGTCAGGGTGAAATGCTGGAATTCATACTGTATCTCCGGACATGTGCGGGTGTGTGTGTGTGTGTGTGTGTGTGTGTGTGTGTGTGTGTGTGTGTGTGTGTGTGTGTGTCCTGTAAATATATAGCTCATTTACAATAACAACAACATGATGATTTTAGTCATTTTTTTAGTCATTTCATTGTTTATGTTCTGGTTATTCACTATTATCCTTAATCCAGTCAATCTGGAATGAGAAGGAAGAGCATGCCATTCAGTGTGTGTGTGTGTGTGTGTGTGTGTGTGTGTGTGTGTGAACATCACAGTATTATATATTAATTATGTTATGGGATACAGATCCTGAAAGCTGAGAGTATTTTTCTTGTTTTATCTTCAAGTTTCCGGTCTCCCCTCTCCCTTCCTGTTCTCTTTTTCTTGTCTTGACCTTGTGCTCTCCTCTCTCGTCCTTATCTCTCCTCTCCACCCCTCTCTTCCTCCCTTCTTCATTTTGCTCTCCTGTCCTCTGCTCTCCCATTGAGCAGTTTGCTGTGAGCCAATATCACTTGAGCTCCTTGCAGTCATGTCAGTGACTTAGGAGGCGATTCAGTTACACGGCAGGCTACAGAGTTTTAAAAGAAACTTACCAACTCAGCTACTTGGGGAGAACATCAAAAGCTCTGTGTGTGTGTGTGTGTGTGTGTGTGTGTGTGTGTGTGTGTGTGTGTGTGTGTGTGTGTAAAGCCGGTCTTTAATGACCTAAGCCCAGAGGCTCATTTGAGCTGCAGATACTAGCAGTTAACTCATGTCCAAACATCTGGATGGTCTCTCTCTCTCTCTCTCACACACACACACACACACACACACACACTGGCTAAGCTTTCATCATTGGCCAGAGGAAGGGTTTTAGCATCCGCCCTGACAGATGCCACCCACACACAGACACACAAACACACACACACACTGCCACCAGAAAAAAATGGGAGGAGGATTCAGTTTGAGTATGATCCATATATGTGTAACATATATCTGACAGCTAGGATTATGTGTATATATGAGAGTGTGTGTGTGTGTGTGTGTGTGTGTGTGTGTGTGTGTGTGTGCGTGAGACAGTGACAAAGCAGGGCGATTTCAGCAGGTCCCTAGCGGTCACAACTCTCTCCTCTCTCTGTCTCTCTTTCTTTCGCGGCTCCTCCCGCTTAACTACACCTCCCTCTCTTACTCTCTCCCTCCCTATCACCCCTCCTCCTCCTCTCTCTCTCTCTCTCTCTCCCTCCAGTGCTGACAGAGTGATAAGGGAAGCAACCAAGCGAATCTACCCAGGTGAGAGTTAGGGGTCACTGGACAGGGCTCGGCTACATGCCAGGGGTCAGGTCAAGTCTGTGTTATAGATATACCTGTCCACCAGGGCCAAGATGTTTAGTTTCATACACTCTACCCTACTACTCTGAATCCTTCCACTCAGTGTACAAAATACTACTACTTCCATGAAAGTGAATTCAGGTCAAAACTATCATCCCCTATCGATTTGACCTATTCAGTCCAGGTAGGTGCTGAAGGGGAGACGTAGATGATGATGAGATCATTGCTGTGTGGTCTGCACTGCACTTCCCACTTCACAACAAGAGGGGTCACAAGGGTTAGGGTTAGGGTTAACTGTGTTACTACACAGTTCTTCTTGTATTTATTCCAAACAAACCTTTGCTGCCGCCTCTGGAAACATAAAACACATCACTTCCTGTGCACCAGAGCACACTGGATGTTGAGAACAGAAAAAGGGAAAAGCTTCAGGGCACAACGGTCCTTTATTTTGAAAAGGTTGCAGATTGTGACATCACAGCCTCAGAACCATTAAATGTGGATTGTGAAAAAGGTTGTGCAACTCAATGTATTTATGAGTCAACAGTTTTACCTGTGTAGTGAATGAACACGGTATTGAATACAGTGTAAGGAGGGCAGCAGGACAAGCCTGGTGTCCCACATTCTGTAAACTGCTCACTTTTTATAACACAAACCAAAACTAGGGCCTGGCAGAGTGCAGACAAAAACCTCTTTCAGCAGGTTTCAATCTGATTTCCCTTTGAAGCTAAAATGAAACGCTTTTATTGATGATCTATAGTCAACTACAACAGGGCTTTCAAAATTGTGTTAGAAAAAAGCATAGGAATGGGTCTCACATTTGAGTTTTAATGTTTTTAAAGTGTGTTATTGCTTCTCCTTCCTTGTTCCACCCAATCCTCACATTGTTAAGATGAGATGTTCACAGCCATGAAAGTTTCAGGAAGGCATGTTCTCTCAACGTAGTACATACACGTCACACAGTGTCCAAATACATGGTCATTTAACCCAATCTGTATCCTACTTTGTCTCGTGGTGTCTGTGTGTTTTGTCTGTTTGGAGATTTCCTGGCGCTGCTCGTTTATAATCCCGTTTCTCTTTCTGGTACTGAGACCTTTTGTCTTTTTATTCCCCATCCCGACGTCTCTCTGCCCTCCCTCCCACTCCCTGCCTCTCTCCCTTTCTCTGTGGAAGAGGTCTAAAGTTGTAGTCTCCGCAGCAATTAAAGACTTCTTGTTCCTCCTCTCTGTCAAGAGGAGGTAAGGCTTCACACACACACACACACACACACACACACACCACCCGTCCTCTGTCGTCCTCTGTACCGACAGGCACTGGGCAAAAGTTCACTCTGACACTGCGCTAACTATCTGCCTCTCCCTCCCTCCCTCCCTCCCTCCCTTTTCCACCTTCACACCGTCTCCCTCTCACTCTGCCCCTTCAAGAAAAGTGCTAACTACAAATATCTCAAGTCCTTCCCCTTCTCTCTGTCCGCCTCTCCGAGTTCCATCCCTTTCTTTCTTCTCTACCCTTTCAGTCTTTTATCTGTCTTTCAGAGAGAAATGCAAGCTCGCCGTTTGCTCCCCGTCCTCTCCGAGCGTTCGCCGGCTCTCCCTCCCCTCGCCGTCGATCTGCAGAATAATTACTCCTTCTCCTCCGATAGGTCCGTCTCTCCGCTCGCTTATCTCTCCTTCTTTTATCACGCTCATTTCCCTCATTTTTAATGTGTGTCATCGTATGTTTGTAGCAATTTCGTAGGTAGTTGCACAGCTCAGTCTCAGAGGGTCAGTGGACATACTCTCAAATCAATGGAGACTGAACTGTAGCTGCACTTACTTTACTTTATGTCTGTGTCCAGTTCTTGGTCCTGGTTTCTCAGTCCTCAGTCATTAAATTGAAAAAGTGAATACAGTGAACGTTCACAATAAGCTCCCCTATCATTTCATACTGTGTCGACATAACGGCCTTTCCAAACATTTGCGTGCTCATGCTCTCAACTCTTATACTGACTTTCTAATATCAGAGCAGCTTGAAGAAACTAAATTCCTCCATCTGTCTGCCCTCTGAAACTCCTTCTGCTTTGATCTCTCCCAGGTGAACGCCAGCTTGACCATAAGCCTCCCACTCTTTTCATCAGAGGAAATGAGCGGCTTTCGAACGCCAGTCTCGTATTAGAGCCAGCGCGGCACCGTGGCCAGCTATCTGTCGTTCATTTTCTGCGGAGTGCAGCGAGGGCGTCGTGGAGAATCCCGCGCTACTTTACGTAAATCGCATACCGGGGTCGTGTGAGCGCTGATGCAGTGAATGTCAATCACCCAGTGGAGCTCAGCTGAGGCAAACTGTTGTTTTGTGTAGTCAGGTTGGATCATTTGAAGGGTGCTGTGGTATTTCAGTTCATGCTTCATATTGGATGCAAAGACAGATATTCCACTCAGAGTCACGTGACCCTGCTGGTCTCCTTGATCTGCTGATGTGCTCATGAGTATTCATTACTGGAGAGCAGACCTCAAAGCCAACGCAGCGAGAGGGGAAAATGGCTCAAACTTCAACATGCTGAGTATCGATCAAAAACTCCAAAATGTCTCGCTCCGCTCTCACACTTCCTTCAGAACAACCCGGACTCCAAACGGTCCCAGGGTTCGTATTAGCTGCTCCCTTGTCTCCGTGTGAAACCAACCTCAGCCTCTTTCCTCGACAGGAAGTAGAGATGACTATATATTCACTGTGATCCGACGTTTGTGATCATACAACCGTCGTTTCTTGCTATGTATTGTTAATATTTCCAGCAGTAACCGTTGGCACATGGGGGACTGTGTTCAGAAGAGGCAGTTTTATTCTACAAAATAAGGAGAGACTGTGAGCAGACACATTTGATTTATTAATAATTCTGTCTGCTGGCACTTTTTCTAGTCTAACAAGACATGAATATTTGGAGAAAAGAATAATTATTGCTTTGCTTATCTGTAGCTGGCTTTACAGCTGCCTCTGGTAATAACATGCAAGCTTTTGTTGCTTTTGTTCAAATCCTTCTGTTTCAAGGACGATGCTACTGAGGGTTCTCCCTTCACTTACCCAGGAGCAGAGTGCTTTTAACGCCTTTCTTTGTCAGACGAGGTTAGTTTTTAACTCTAGGCCAAACACTGGACTTCATTTCCATACTGCATTAGCAAACTCTGCATTGTATTTTTTAATAAAGGGAAGGGAATCACCCAATACACACAGGAGTGATGCTCCTTGAATGTTATCGCCTTCATCAGGCGTAACAGATGACCACTAGAGGTCAAAACGTTGCTGCCACAGCTGCTACAAATAAACACAGCGGGAGCATCATTCCAGTGCGAGGGTATTTTCCTTCTTTTCATTGATTCATGCTGCAATACCAAGGACCTGGCCTAGTTTGTTTTGGATGTGTACACACTATCGTTGTCATTTTAACCATGGAAGGTTCTCCAGAGCAGGGCTTGCCAAACCAGGATTAGCCTCAGGGTTTGCCCACTTACAATGTCCGAGCCCAGGACTGAATCCAATTAGTTTGGGGGTTTAAACACTATACAGTTAGCATTGGGCTAAATACACATGAGGAGGGCTTCAGTGTGCTCGGTATGGACCGTGGGTCCAGTAGCCAATGACATTGCTTCTATGACAAGTGACATTTCACAGCATTGTCTTTCCCCTTCCCCTTCCTTCTGCAGTGTCGTAGTATACTATTCATAAACACCATCCCTTATTAAGCATTCAGTACAGTCTCCTCTTCATCTGACTGTCTACCACCTACTCAACACACACACACACACACACACACATACACACAGAGGGCAAGGCAGTGCGTTGCAGGGTCAGCGGTCAGAATCCCATTTACACGCCATCATTATCCAAACCACTGAGAATAAAGTGTCAGGTGATGAATGGGTAGAAATATCCTGGTCATGGGGCTTTAATGACAATAGGTGGTACTCGCACATGTGTTGCTCCTGTTTTCTCACCTCACCACCATCTCTGTCTCTCTCTCTCTCTCTCTCTCTCTCTCTCTCTCTCTCTCTCTCTCTCACTCGGGCTGAGTAATCACGGATGATGTACGGTCGCGGCGCTGAGTAATGCCGGGGACGTGAACCTGAACAGACTTTATGCAGGGTCACACACACTCAAGCATTCTGGGAGATATTTAGTGTTTCACAGCCAAACTACCCCCCGCCCCATCAGCCTTCTCATAGCTTCAATCCTGTCTCTTCTTTGGTGTTCCCTGTTCCCTCATGCCCACTATTATATATTATATATAATTATTATATATTATATTATTATATACTGTATGATTATATTATATAACATAATAAAAATGTGAGATATTCTTGGCATAACTACTCTATTTAGTTTAAACTGTACATGAGAGAAATGAGAAATGAAGGTGTGTGTTAGTAATCAGTAGAAGAGCATTTCACAACCAGTAGGTTTCATTTTGGTAAACCTGATTGTGTTGTTTCAAAAAGTGATATTTGACAGTAACTTTACCAAACTCTAATAACTAATGAATCTTCTTCTTCATGCCTGGGGGCCAAACCCAACCAGCTGCTACTCTGATTTAAGATATTTAGCTTGCAAGATAACAGAGATATACAAAATGATAACGATCGACAAAGGAAGGGATACTGCTAATAAAATAATAATAATAACATCCTTTATATGAACTGATATCAACTGTTCAATTACAAAACACTCTACAAAGGAGTACAATAACATCAAATCAACAATAAAAGCAATGAAACACAAAAACAAGAACATAGCTGCAAGCGGCGATGATCGCGGTCCACACAGCCTGACATCGCTAGGAAAATAAAGAAGTTACGAGGAGGGACGAGGTGGAAGGGGTTTTTGAGATTGATTAGAATGAAGAGGAGAGGGGACGTATGAATCAGTGAGGAGAGAGTGACTCCTTGATCAGGTACCTCTTGAGAAGATGAGTTTTCAAAGTACAGCGGAAGATGGGGAGTGAATCTGCTATCGTGGGTGGAGTCAGAAGGTCATCCCACTGTTATCGTCCTGCCTAGTGCTTTGGTTGGACTCATTGACCAGCATGTGTCCAAACCTGACATCACGTACAGGCTAGCAACGGTCTCAGAAATGTCCGATTGCACAGAGGTGTGGAATGGCGTGGAGTTGTGGAAAAGATGAACTCAGATGACCCTCTGTACCTTTCCACCTTTCTTGACTCACTAGACTGACTAGGTTCTATGCTGAGGACATACTAGCAAGAATCTGACAGCTAACTTGACTAGGCAGCTTACTAGTCATCATCACCTGGATTGAGGCTTATATTATTAAGCCCGGTGTAACTTTCTTCAAACACTGACTGACTCCGGCCACGTCCACACTAAGCCGTTTAAATGTGAAAAGGCATATTTATCTTAACTTCCGTGCAGGTATTTATCCTTAACCTCCCAAGTGGATACATTCGAAAAGTCGACCTCGCGTTGTAGTGTGGACGGCGAAAAACAAAGACTTTTCCGATCCAGGCGTGTGCGGCCGGCCGGAGTGGTCTGCGCATTACTGTATCTGAAAATCTCAAATCTGTTCAGGAGAATTCACAGGGAGGTCGACGGCAAAGAAAAGACCCTCACTGCAGTGCAGAATGACTCACACAATTTATTCAGCACTTTGTTGGATAATGGATGAAAAATAGCAAACTACAAAGTACTTGGTTAAAATGCATCTCACAGTTAGTGGTGATGGGACCATTAAATGACTTATTAAATCCTCTCAGGAGTCCCTGTTGGTGTAAAGCAATACTTTGGAGTTGAGCTCTCAAAAACACCAAGACATAATTATTTTACGTTGGAAAAATAAGGCAGCATGAAAAGCACGTTAAGATTGTGGAGATGAAGAGATAGAAACAGAGGAAAAGTGTATTTTGTACTCGTTTGTGTGTGTGTGTGTGTGTGTGTTATGTGTGTTTGTGTACACACATTTTGTTTGTGTGCGTACGTGTCTGAGTGTGCCTTTTTTGTTTGTGCACCTCTGACATTTATCTGTGCGGTTTATCTAAAAGCAATCTCCCCTGCTGCTGCTGAATTCAGACAAATAGGCAGCGCCTTAGAAAGCATTGCTGCAGTACACAGCACAGCAGAACAAGCAGAGGGATAATGTCATCCATCCGTCTCTATGTGTTTCTATTCTACCAATGTGGCTTTCAGGTAACCACAGCCCAGCAACAATGTCTAGATAATCCATGATCCAACATAGGGAACACACACACACACACACACACACACACACACACACACACAACCATACAAAGCCACAACCGCCTAATTTACTGCACCGTGGTAAATCAGAGGAAAAGATAAAGAGAATTAATAACAGTAATGAAGCTGCGACCTGAACAGAAAGGAAATTACAAATGAGAAATAAAGCACTTCAGTTCAAGCATACTGTTTAGACCACAAGGGGCACACACACACACACACACACACACACACACACACACAGAGAGAGAGAGGTCTCTAATTTATTATTTCCATGAAGGGGTGTGTGAGGAGCCACAGAGGACTGGTGGGAGGGTTTGCAGACTGCATGTTGCACAAGCAGACGACTGGGTTCTGGGAGCAGCACAGCAGGAGTGGTGGTAAATTCACACTACCTCATGTCAGTTGGCTAGGGAAGTCCGTTGTACTGGCACTTGTCTTATCTGTCCTCAAAAGGAATGTCATTTTGCAGTTCATGGACATGGAAGAACTTATGACATTGATTCCCAAAAACAAAAAGGAACAAGCTTGCAAAAGGAATGGGAGTACTGGGTAGAGAGGATACAGCGTTTTACATTATCATCTTTTATTTGTAGTATTTCCCTCTAGTTTACGACATTTAAAGACCCTGAATTTATCTTGCCATAACATGTAAAGCACACATTCACCGTAACCGAAACACAATACTAGGTAGAGTCACTTGAAGCCCTTCTTGTCTTCTCTACTCTATCCCTTCTCCATTCTTCTCTCTCTCTCAGACAGTACAGGCACTAATGGAGCTTGGACTATGCCTGAGGGAGAGGTAAGAAGGAGTTTGGAAGGAGGACAGTGCAGAGGGGAAAACAGAGGGAGGAAAGAGAAGTGAGAAAGAGGGGAGGACAAAAAGCAATGAGGGACAGTGGGAATCATTTATGTTGGTGTTAGCATCTGTATTAATATGAGCATTGGTATCAGTTTTGATGCTTGTTGAGGAAGGAAAGGCACTTATGATTTCTGGTGACTAGTGGTTCTCGTGCCTACCTCTGTTGAATGCACTTATTGTAAGTCGCTCTGGATAAAAGCGTCTGCTAAATGCCTGTAATGTCATTTTTGGATGCAATCAGCATTAGTATTAGAAGTAGTAAAGGGGTAAAGGGACAACCATGCACCGCATAAAATAAAGGCACATCAAAATAAGGGGAACACATGATGAAGAAATAAAAGGAAACGTGAGAAGAAAAGATTCATGGGTGGAGCAGAGGGATGAAGATGGAAAGGAGCAGAGGGGCAAGTGGGGAGGGGGAGGAAGGGAGTGGAGTTTGTGACAGGAAGAAGAAGGGCATAAAGGAAATACAGAGGAAATTACAGAGGAAAACACAGGAAGGAGATGAGAGGAAGTGCAAGAAAGAAGAAAGAGACATGAAGAAACTGAGATAGAGAACGAGAGAGAGAGACTTACTTTTGATGTTCTTTAATGAAACATCAAAAAAATACTCTCAACACACACACACACACACACACACATCCATCAACACACCTACTTCACAACAAGCATCACTGCAAAGGAAAAGCAGCCATACATACAGCAGTGAACCCCGTCTACCCCTGGAGCAACTCAGCCCCTTCATCACCAACCAGAACCAGAGAAAGAGGGGATGAATCAGAGAGAGAGAGAGAGAGAGAGAGATTAGGTGATGTGTCCCAGGTGTGTGCTCCATCCTCCAGCAGTAGAGCGAGGCACAGCAACACCTCAGTCATCCGTCACCATGGCGATAACAAGCTGTCAGGGCCAGAGAGGATCATGGGCCACGGAGGCCGGTCATTCTGCTCGAACGCCATGGGAGCCAATCAGAGACACAGAAAGAGAGATAGAGAAGGGGAGAGAGAGAGAGAGAGAGTGAGACGATGTGAGAGGGAGAGAATGACATCGATCTAAAAAGAAAAGAGAGAAGTAAAGAAAAGGAGAAACCAGGAGTAAAGGATGGATAGTAGAAAGAGAGGAGCAGAGGATGATGGGAATTTGAGAAAAAGAGAGAAAACGAGAGAGCGACATAAGGTGAAGTGTACACCGTGGTACTGATGCTGGCGGGTAGGGAAAGGAAAGGGCTCCATAGCAACACTTTCATCATTTGTCTTCAATATAATGAACTCAAAAGTGGAGAGGACTGCTCGAACAAACTGTAGAGTATTATGTTATAAAACTAAAACAACACCACGTCACTACAGACCGAGAGAGACGGCACATGAAGCCCCCGGAGGGAACGGGATGTGCTTTTAAACAAGCCGGTACAAGACAAAGGGCACCCGGGACTAAGCTTGGATCTTGTCACACACTTAAAGTAGATTACTCACTCTTTTACCTGCGAGTGTGAGTGACAGGCCACACACACACACACACGTACAGAAACTACCATCTCGTAGTGACCGACGACAAGTCAGGTTTCCCTGAATGCCGTTAATTGCGTAGTCTGATGTATAATGGAGTATGAACGATCTGACACATTCTCATCTTGAAACGGTGCATGAGAGGCAATCATCTCTGAATTTCAGCAATTTAATCCATTCGAGTCGCGAAGAGGAGATGTAGACGACGAGGGAAGAGGCAGATTAAAGGGTTTTTAAGCCCTGAGACAACTGAAACAGAAACATTGAACAAGATTGTGCAAAATATAGTAGTTATACTGGCATATACTATGGATACTGGGTGGGCTTCTGCATTCCCCACAGACCAATGTACCAGTGTGTGTGTGTGTGTGTTTTAACCTAGATTGCTCTTTTTCAGCATCGTCTCATTGTGCCGTCATGCACATACAACAAAACCTGGACGAGAGATCTGGGACAGCTCTTGTTTTCCTGCCTACCTGCTCACTGATTGGTCCTGCAGCTGTGGCCTGAGATCTAAACACAACATACACAAACTGAGTGGCAGTAGAGAGAACAGTCAGCTGTCAGGAGGGTTGAACAGAGGTA